>PVJX010013893.1:0-45000 GCA_004027295.1 Dolichotis patagonum
CCTGTAAGTCTATTTTCATTGATTCCAATGAGGTCCCAATTAGCACAAACAAAAAAAGGAAAGAACAAGATTCTCCATTTCACAGTAAATTCTGAATAGTGCATATATGAATATCATACTTTGATCTAGCTGTGTCAAATTTCTGTTTTCCCTGTGGGAACAGTTGTGGCATTTTTCATAGGCATGGTGTAGACTTCTAAGGCACAATTCTACACAGAGTCATATAAGATGTCATGAATACAGAATGTTCCCTAAACATATGGGCATAGTAACGCATCCATCTACAAGACAGACAGAATTCAGTCCTATTTTACCAACTGAAAATAAATGATTCATGTTATGTTCAACACTGTTTGTATGCATAACAATTATTTCTTTAAACTGTTCTTGTCTTAAAAAGTATAATTCTAAACTGAATTAGCCCAGGTCTATTTAATATATATTTTTACTATGCAGTTCCTTCAAATCACATTCTATCCTTTCTTTCTTTCTTTTTCTTTCTTTTTTTTTTTGTACTGAAAACTGAACTCAGGGACTTCACACTAATGAGCTACAATCCTCAGTCACCTCCCCCTCCCCAGGCCTTTATTTTGAGACAAGGTCACTTTAAATCTCTAAATTGTCTAGGTTGGGCTTGAACTTGCGATCCTCTTGCGTCAGCTCATCCACAGTGCCTGAGGTTCTAGATATGTGTCATCACACCTGGTTTATCTGTTCAGGTTTTTGATAACAAAATTTAAGGGTGGAATCAGGAGAACTTTTTATTGTACTTGCTCCTCTGTGTGCGTCTTTGGAATCTGAAACTGTTCCAGTTAAGACAGGACATTTGATAACCTTTAATTGCACACCATACTACAGCTCTGAACTAGGGAAAAGTTCAATATCTAAAGGAAAGCACCCACTTGCAGTAATCACCCTGTCCTGGTGGTGGCATTTCCGGAGATAAACACCTTCACCATGGGGGAAATGCTAACCATCGGCAAAAGTATTTGCCAAGTGTTTTTCTTTTTAGAGATTGAATTACCAAGACTTACGATGCCAGTTATTTCGTTGTCAGAGCAAATCTAATTCTAAAATGTCTTACTTGGTCTTGGGAAAAGGGTAAACTTAAAAGAGATTGTTGATAGACTTACTTTCAAAAATACAGACGTTCCAACCATCTCCTAGGATGCTATCCACGATCCCTCAGCTCCTAAGTAATAAAGCAAAACCTTGAGGAGTCTCTCCAGCCACCAGAGAGCTCACTGTTTTCTGAATCTTTAGTTTTAAAACTCTCTGATGCCACAACTGTCTTTTCTCAACCTTTGATTGTGCACAAATCTTGAAAAGGAGAAAGTAAGAAGAAAAGCAGGTGTGTTAGTCAGGGTTTTGCTAGAAGAACAGATCTAACACAAGATATACAAATGTTCAAGAAATTACAAGATTGGCTTACGATGCTCAGCCACAGAGTCAGATGAAGAAGTGTGCAGAGTACATCTGCACTTGGGAGGCTGAAGGATTCCAAGGTCTGGAGTTTGTTGCAGTGTCCTGTGCAAGTCTGCACCGGGAGGTCAATGGCTCTGCAATGGAAGGCCAGAGTGTCTATACTGGAAGCCTGAAGGGTCCCAGACAGTAGCCAAAGAGTCTGTGTTGGAAGCCAGGAGACGATGTCCAAGCCAAAGGTGAATACAGGAGCTCTTTCAATAGCAGTAACTCGTCTGTCCTTTCTCCTTCTCTTTTATACCATCCCGGTGATGAGCCACCCTAGGGTGGCCCTTCTACACCGTAGGGTATAGAATTGCTAAATCTATTTAAGCCTGTAAATGTCTCCAGGTGACACAATGAATCACTACACAGGCTTTCCCCAGCTTTCTTTGATTTCTAAGATAGGACAAGAAACTCAAAGTCGCACCAAACAAGAAACTTCAGAGAGCAAAGTTACACTGAGGAAATTTTACAACTAGTTAGAACCCTGGGCCACGGGCACTGTGAATTGACACAGTAGCATTCTGCTTCTATGGGAGTGGGACTGATTAGGATGACATGCCTTATTAATTAATAGTGACTGGAAAGCAAATCCCTAATCTAGTCCTTCCAATAATACTGTAAGAGTAAAGCGTAAGAACAGCTTCCAAATAAGATTCTTCAATGGCACCCAGAGTTACCTTTCCCACTGACAATAAAAACCCGGCCCAAACTCAGGAGACAACAGTTTACAACATCAGGAAACAAAGGGCAGTGATGCCCGAGAAAGAAAATAGGTAATTGTAAACAAGCAATAGTCTAAAAACAGGAAGACAGAATGTAGATGGGTTTATACATCAAGAGAAGCTCCCAAAGGAAATAGGAGGATTTTGAGTTCTTCCAGAGCATAGGGCATCCCCTCCACTAATGCTGAGGACAGAAGAGGAGGACAGGAAGAGGGAGTGAAAGGAGTTACTGGGTCCTCTGTTGAAAAGGAAGTCAGTAGCTATACTACTAATTTCTCTTAGTTCATTGAAATGAAAGCTTTGTGCTAATATTGTTTGGGTTGTTTTTCAGGCCTGTATCTTGTACTCTGAGTAACCACTTGGATGACAACCATATGTCATATGTTAACCACTGCTACTCTCCTAGTATCCTCTTTTGAAATTTTGTTTCATTTTTTTCCCTTTAAAATAAAATTAGAAAAAAAAGTAAAACAATGTCCCAAAGAAATAAACCAAAAGCAGCTACGAATACCCATTCTGATTAAAGCAGTGACTCCATGCACCTGCAGGAAAGTGAGGGTCTTCCTTGCTTTCTCCTCCACCAAGAGTCACTTTGGGTCATGCAGAGAGTCAGGTCATGGTCTGGTCAACTGAGTTCTCAGGCACAATCACTTAGCAATTTGCTTATGATATTTGTACCCACCTTTCTTATCAGTTATATCAGGAAAAAGCACTTCTTTCTATGTAGACTTTTTTTGGAAGTTTAAAAATTAATTTAAAATAACAGCAAAACAAAAGAAACAATAAAGAAAAGTAATTCAGGGAGAACACGAAGACCCCTTGTCAGCGGGCATGGTCTTTCCAAGTGACAACCCTGTGATCCCCGACAGATGGATGAGTCCACCCTGACCACCAGGAAAGTCCTGGGTTCAATCTCCAGTAGCACACAAAAATTGAAGAAATACAGAAATGAATCAACTCCACATAGATTAAAAAAAAAAGAGGAGCATAGGAAAATGAGGGAAACTTTTAAAGAACAATATAAAAAAGACAGAATACGTGAAACAGATTCAAAGTGATATCCCCACTAAAAGCTGGCAAAACCACTTGATAGAAACTGAAGATAGACTTTCAAACCTTGACTGACCCTCGCCCCTGTGTCCATTCCAAAGCCATCACCGAGCTTCCCCACCAGTAGACAGTTTGGTCCAGAGGCAGCAGCCAGCCCTGCCCCCATGCGCACTCTGCAGCCATCCATGGGCCAGTGCAGGCTGGGAAAAGCAGCAGACAGCCCTGTACCAGTGCATCCAATGGCCATCATCAGATACCTGTAGCCAGAACTGGCTAGAACCAAACAGTCTCACTTCAGAGGAAATGTACCCACTGCAGGAAGTGCCTGGGACCCCACTACCCACTTGTTCAGAAGAACCCAGGAATATGTCGAGACAAAGAAAACAAAAGGCAGACTCTGGCCTCCAATCCAAGCAGAGTTGGTCCGGAAGTTGTAACCACAGAAGAGACTGGGAGTTGCACACCTGGAATTTCTGAAATGATGGTAACTGAAGTAAAGAAACAACTTCATGAGGCTATAAAAGACACTGGAACAGAAATACTATCTCAGATAAAAGAAGACATGAAAAACAATTAAAAAATTGCTAAGCATTTCTAAAGAACACATAGATAAAAAAATAGAGGAGCATAGGAAAATGCGGGAAACTTTTAATGAACAACATAAAAAAGACAGAATACATGAAACAGATTCAAAGTGATATCCCCACTGAAAGCTGGCAAAACCACTTGAAAGAAACTGAAGACAGACTTTCAAACCTTGATGACAGGTTTGCAGCTTGCAGTTATGAAAGGAAGGATCTCTTAAAAATAACAAGAAACCAGGAAGTAATAATTCAACACTGCAAGACAACCCAAAGAAATATAACTTAAGAATAACAGGCTTGAGTGAAAAAGCAGAGGTCAACACAAATGACACTGAAAGTCAATTTACAGAAATAATATCAGAAAACTTCCCAAGCATGGGAAAAGGAGCTGGTGCACTGATAAGTGAGGCACATAGAATTCCAACTAGCCATAACTCAAATAAATCTATACCCAGACATGTAATAATCAAGATCCCAGAAATTCAGCACAAGAACAGAATATTAAAAGCTGTTAGAGAAAAGAAACATATCCCTATAAAGGAAAGCCCATCAGAATAGACAAGGACGGTGACCCCACAGAGGTACCTTTGCCCATGCTGGGTCAGGAGTCACAGCCCAGGCTTCCATGGGGCAATAATTTGCTGTCAGAACTTCCGTGTGCTGTCTAGGGCTCCAGAGTCCAGTGGGAGGAAGTGTCCAGTCAAGGGCCACCAAAGCACCCAGAGTGGGTTGTTGCCCAAGCAGTGACTGGCACAGCATCCTCATTTTTAAAGGCATTTTCCTCCTTTTGCATGTGGAGTAGAATGTTCACAACCAGCAAAGCAGAAAGTGCCATGTCTCATGGGCTTGCCTGACCATAAGAAGACCAGGGTTGCCGGTCACTGGATGTGGTCTGGGTTGTGCTGCTGGTTACCATTCCCCGAGGTGCTGGGCTGTGCAGAGGCAGAGCCAGAGCTGTGTGTGCTGCAGCAGGGAACTTCTGGGGGACAAGGCTTGTGGATCTCACAGGAGCCGGTGGGACCCTGCCTGAGCAGTGCACCAGGCCTCGGAGCAAAACCTCCTCAGAATGTGGGGTCGCTCCAGTGCTCTCTGTAAACAAAGCTGATCCTCTGCTGGGCTGCAGAGACAGCAGCATCTAGGGGTTCAGAGCCATGGTCAGAGCAGTCAGGAGGGTTCCCTGGTGCCAGTAGGCAGTGGGTGCATAACCAGAGCATCACACAGGCCCTATGCTATGCCCGATTCCAGACTGCTCTAACCCCTGCACATTCTGACAGCAACGTGCTGTGATGCGAACCAAGTCCCATTCAACAGTTTTACATTCTTACACGCCAAACCAAGCAGTGCATTGGCTGAAGCCTTAGCACAGAGGCTCCATCTCATAGCATGGCCACAGGTGAAGCTCAGGAAGACGCCTTCAACCTAAGGGCGTCACTCAGCCGGAGGCACTGATAAAGACAGCGAGCACAGCCACCGCGTGCTTGCATAGAAGGAGGACCAGAAGTTAACCTCTACTCAAGAGGCAAGTGCAATCAATATATGGCCCACAGCACTTCTTCACCTATGTTTTTCAGTTAGTTATTTCAGGCTAGGCTGAATTAATGTTTTCTTGGTAGTTCTATCTTCCATATCTATAGGTTCTAATCATAATCATAAATATTAATACGCTGAAATAGAACATGAGTCTCACATTTACATTGTTAACGTTTCATTTAACTTTTCTGCATCTTGCTAAGTTACTGTAACTTATGCAGACACGTATCTGTAACGCCAGCACTCTGGGAGGCTGAAGTAGGAGGATTGCTTGGGGTAACAAAGATTTAATGACACCTTGCAACAGAAATAAAACTACTAAAAGGGTTGGGCATGCAGATCAGTGTAAAGGCCATGTGTGCAATCCCCAGTACTGCAAAAGATTAGGAAAATTGAATAATGCACTATTTATCTACTGGTGGTGTCGTGACAGAGCTGCAGAGGGAAGAGCTGGTACAATGGAAAGATGGATGTTCAGGGGACAGAGAGAGGGAAGAGGCTTCCCTAGTGACACTGCCCAGAGGGTGCCTGTTAGCTGTAGGTGGAAGGTGGGAAACCCTGCTGGCTTGGCACAGAGCAGCAGAGCTGGAGAAAGTGCAGTGGTGCCACCTGAGGTAACTGAGTAACAGCTCCTCACCCACCATACAGCATCTAAGTTTTGAAGCTGAGTAAAGTAGAAGCAGCAAAGAGCCTAAGAAAGCAAACTCACATGACCTGAGGTGTTGGAAGCTATGATTGCGATTGCCTTTGGTGATTACTCGTAGGGGTAGAGCATGAGGGGTTGGGATGGTTCCCTCTCTTCATCTGGAGATTTTTCAATGCAATCTATTTACTCTGTGAAAACCCATCAAGCAAGAGGCTTATTGTCTGGGTAACTTTCTAAATTATGTCTCAATGTTTGGATGCTCCACGAGTTACAGTGGTATCACATCCCTATAAATCCATCCTATGGTGAAAACACCATGAATGTTTAATACCCCTTACATAATAAACTTCAGAAATCAGCATAGCTTATGTAAACCTCATGGGGGAGACCTATGTTAGCTTACAGTAGGGCAAACACATCGAATGCAAAATCTATTTTGTCATAAAATATAGAATGCATCATGTAATTTATTGAATATATGCATCCAAAATAGTGCTGGCAACTAGTAGGGTATTGACTGGTTGATTCTCCTGGTGATTGCCTGATTACCTAAGGGCTGTGGCTCTCTATTGCAGGCCAAAGCTGCAGGCAACTAGGTTAGGAAGGGTTCAAATCTCAAGTATGGTTTCTACCGAATGCATATCATTGCTTTGTACCATAAAGAAATGGAAAAATCATCAAGACCAGGCCAATTTGTATATTACAGAAGGACAGATGCATATAAACATACACAGAAATGCTTATAGATATACAGTAGTGTTTATGCTTACATATACATACATACATTTTTGCTATTCCTCTTTTGTGCAGGTAAAATGTTCCTTTTTAATATTTTAAACTGAGAGAATAGTACGGAGTATTCAAGGTGCTTAGAGTCTAGGAAATAAAGGAGGAGGGTATTTGTTGTATAACTTGCTTAATTCAAATTGACTGAATGTTAATTAAGGTGTCAAACCGAAGAAGTCATTGGCATCAACAGCTCAAAGTCACACTAAGTCTGTATATTAAAATCCACTACTGAATAAAATATCCTCTTATAAAAATGAATATGGATTAGAGGATTATGATAAAATGTGCCACAACAAACCTGTCAGCAGTGAATCTGGCATCTTTGGCATTGCCAACAAAGGCATGAACACATGAATTTTGAAAGCAGTTACGGAAGTATGTATAGTCAAATAGTTGGTTAGAATGTGCCTAAAATCTAAAGTCCTACAGATGTTCTTCCTATATAATCAAGTTTCACAGATATTTCTGAAGGAAAAAGGACCACAGAAATAAACCCTTTTGCCATTAAAAGTTTAGATTTAAATGTCATGCAAAGTAGATGGGCTTTTTAGTGTAGATTTTCAAATGAAAAAGCACAGTAGTAAAGGATAAAGATGTACAGTAGGTAAAATTAGAAGTATACTAATACTAATAGTAAATTTTGGTAGAACTGAGATATATAAGGTAATAATTCATTATAATATCACTATTGCTTCTTCTCCTATCTATTTTCCTTTCTCATGCATCATGTTATTTAGGTTTCTCTAGAGGAATGGAATCAAGAGAAAGTATATGTACAGTTAGATGAAGAGATTTATTAGTTGGCTTATGAGGTCAGAGGAAGGAGAATCCACAGTGGTCATGTCCATGTAGGAGAGCCAAAGGATCTAGGGTCTGCTCAGGCCTCAAAGATGAAAGCCACAAAATGAGAAGGATCAAGGAATCTGTGCTCATCCGAAAAGGAAGACCTGGAAATTCACTGAAGTTCCATTGGGCACCTGTGATGGAAACCGAAGAACCCAGCAACTTCTAGACCCATGCCCAAAAGTGGCAGCAGCGAAGGATGGACCTGCTCAGTGAGGCTGGGGTTGTTCAGCAGCAGGAACATTTCCTTCTTCTTTCCCTTTTTATTCCATCCAGGCTTCAAGCCTATTGGTTGGTGCTATCCTCATCCAGGGTGGGTCTTTCCACTCAGTTTGCTGGCCTCTGTGTCAGTCATTCAGAGATATGCCCAAAACTGTGCTACAGTAATCTAGGCATTTCTTATTCCATTTGAGTTGACCCACCGTGGTTAATGGTCATATGCATTACACCATTTTGGGGAAAAAAGCAAAATTATTTTCAAAAATGGAAAAAAAATTTTAACAATGGTAATCATGTTTAGTCATCAATACCAACAATCTGAGCACTATTTTCAATAGAAATAAAATTTTGAATGTCATCTTTTTGGTTAAATTCTAGCATTTCTCTCCAAGTGTCACAATGTGCTAGGTAACGTTTTATGTGGGTTACACTCATCACTCATTTTTAGCTCCACAGAGAGACCTGTGTTGTACATATTTATATAGTGTTATTTAAATAAATATGTGAACCAGGTTGTAGAGGCATGAAGAGTTTCAGTATGTGTCAAAATACCTAGTGAGTAGAAGCACTGGTGTCCTAGAAAAGAGTTCTGTGAATTCTACTCAGGTCCGGTCTTCATGTCACTTTTCCACATTAAAGCAATTTGAATTCTGATGCTAATGAAAAGTTAAATTCACATAGATGCCACAGTCTTCACACTCCTACTCCTCATATTTTGACCTAAAATGTTTTCAAATGCGTTTAGTACTCAAGTTCCAAACTTCATTTGGTGAAGCATCTCTGATTGCTACTGCTATTGCTCTAGCAAACAGAGTATATCAGGAAACAATTGTTCCCATTGCCTAAATTTTATCCTTTGCTATGGGAGCTCATGGTGTCTTTCTTTCAGACTTCAAAAGGAAGCAAAAAGCAATTTTTAATTGCAGTTTTGCTAGAGACCCTGAGCAGGGATAATGTCCAATATTTCAGCATTTAAACAAAGAAAGCCTAATTTAAAAAGTGACTTCTCTACCTGATAATCTTATTCTTCTTAAGGAATAGATCATGCATAATAACTAATTCAGCAGGGATTGAAGTTGGTTACTTTACATACTTGTATAGTATGCACTTCAAATGAAAAAAGGAATTTTCCTTTAAAATTTGATAATGGAACATGGAGATTTTTCCCTGTGACCTGACAGGTCAGAATTGTGATTTTCTGGAAGCAAGAGAGATGGGAATCAGTGATTATAATGGAAGGAGCACAGATGTCAGTACTGAACTGGGAGTGGGAGAAGGTATGTCACAGGGGACAGATTAAAGAAGGTAAAGGTCACAGGCTTCAGAAATGCAGTGACTATAAATGGCTCAAAGCGATTTCATTTCTTGAGCCAGTCTCATCTTCTTTGCTAATGAGTGAATGATCCCAGTGCTTCTTACCAGGGCTCTGCCCCAAGGGTAATGGCACACTGCAACCAGGAAATCAAAGATCACTAACTGTGCTAGTGACATTCATTGCGCAGGCTCAGATCCTTCAGGAAAATAACACTAGGTCAAGATCTAAGAAACTACCCACAGCTTAGAAGTTGTACCAGATGATATGGATTTGCAAGGCAAGAAGGCACTATGACTCCTGGCTGGATGATTGGAGAGAGATTAGGACACCATTGCAGCTCCCCAGGTCCTTGGATTTATGGAGGGTGAGGAAACATGAGTCATGTTTCAGCACTTGCAGGCAGCTGAATGTGAGTGTCCTCATAAACTTCCTAGATGTGCATGTATCTCCTGATTCCACAGTCTTATATTACAAAGCAAAAAGCAAAACTAAGCAGTAGCAATCAGAGCAGAAAGGCACCACACTGAATCCCTAGCATCAAGGAAAATTGCTAAGCCTCATGGTGATCCACTAAACACCACGAGAACAGAATCTATTATTGACCCCTAAAACTGACTTCCCACTAAGAATGAGCAAGCAGACTCCTTGTAGAGAAAGAGACCAAGCCTGGAAGGTGTTTAACTCACCTTCTTCATGCACAGCTGAAAAGGCAAAGCATTGATGTCCAGCTCACTGCCCTGCAGTGAGAAAGAAGACCTGAAATCAGTCTGAGCAAAGTTAGAGCAAATGAGAAACTTGCTGAGGAAGTAGATGAATGCTATCTGCACCACTCTTACTCTGGGCATTAAGAACAATGAAAACTTTTCCTAACAAGTCTGTGAGTTAGATATTATTATCTTCGTTTCACGAGTAAAAAGTCATCACTCCAAGAGTGGAAGAAAATCAATTCTTCAACACCTAACAAGTAGCAGACCCTGAAGTCATACCATAATATTCTTTTTCCTAATGGGCTATTTGTAGGCATGGCTCCTTATTTTGACTCAGAAACATATCATTAGGAAACAGCACAAAACAACACAAAATCCATATTATATTTATTTTCATTCATTAAAGGAATAATGTTTTAAGAAGAAAAACAATTGCCTAATGCAGAGAGTCACCTCAGTGACTATTCCATCTAGTGTAGTGCCCACAGAGTGGCAATGACCGGCCGATTTTCTGCCTCCCTTGATTTCTCATCAGTGCCAGATTTCACAGATTGTGAAATTGTCTCTAGCTTTCTAGTTCTTCTCAGTGAAAAATTAAGCCTGCTGCAAATCAGTTTATTACAGCCAGAATTATAAGAGACAGAGTTCTGGGGGAAGAAAATAGGTCAGTATCCAACTGACTTTTAATTAATGCATATACAGTGAACTGGTAATTAATGTCCACATCTATATTTTCAATGCAATTCACACATCTGTATAAAGGTATATATGGAAAAGTTGTACTGTACTTTCCCAACAGGAAAAATAATTGAAGGAAAACTATTTGTTTATTCAATATGGGTTGAATAATATTCACTATAGTGTTTATTTAATGGGATATTATATATAACTATGAAGAATAGAAATTGTACTATATTATACTAATGCTGTGTGATCATAGAAGGGAATTGTCAAGTTAAGAGATTGTTTCAGAAGAATAAACACCGAGTTCCCTTAATGCAAAAGTAAAAGATATGAGTGTATGTAATTCATATATTGCAGATTAGATATAATACCTTTCAAAATGGTCTACAGTAAAAGTTTTTTAATTTTTTAAATTTTGTTTTCAGTTTTTTATTTTAATTTCAATAATTTTACAGGCTGGTCTATTTGTAAAATGTAATAATTGATCACATCAATCTTTATCATGAGAAAGCCAAATTGCTACTGATATTTTTAAGGACTTAATTTTCCCAATATAAAATAATGCAATCATTTGGAAATTTCTTTTTTTTCTTTATTTTTCCATAACGGCGATAGAACTCATGACTGTGCACTTGAAAGGTAGCTGCTTATACCGCTGAGCTAAATCCCAAGCCCAAACTTATTTTTTTCTTTTTCTTTTTGGTATCAGGGGTAGAACTCATGAAGTCACACTTGCCAGACAGGCACTTACACCACCGAGCAAATCCCTAGCCCCAGAAATTTCTTTTAAGTGTAAAGGTATACTGGTCTCATGGCTTAGTCATTTTGCTCTTAGGAATTTACCTAAAGAAATGAAACAAAAATAAAAATTTGCACATGCATGTTAGTAGTGGCTTTGCTTGTAATATGTAACTAAAAGAAATATTCTAAATACCATTATGAAGTGATAAACAAGATGTAGCCTATCTTATACTGGAATATTTGAAACAAGGAGAAGGAATGAACTGCTATATCCCTGGACGTATCTCAACATTAATACTGAAAAAAGATGCTGGTCCTAATAACACACATCCCACGAGGCTTCATGTTCATAAATTTCTGAAAAATGCAAAGAAACACAAAAAAACAAGCCCATCAGCTGAAAGAAAGGAGGCACTGTCAACTTAAATACCCAAAATTTCTATCTTTCTTACTGCATGTCTGCAGGTTTTCTTGAATAAATACTGATTCCCTGTAGTGACATGTTAAGACCATTTCTGCAGGCATTAAAAAACTTTCTTATTTTTGTTTTGTAACCATTTTCACCAGTTTCACTGGGGAGTGTATGAGCAGCGCTCCTAATACTCCTACGCCGGAATTCAGTTCCTTAGGCGTCTATTTAACATCATTTCACCAGCATTAGGAGTCTATTTTTTTAAATAATCAAAACTCTTAATTGATTGCCAGCCTGTTTTCAGATAATTTTCAGTTATTTCGCGGAGAAAGCTGTATCGATTTTTTCCTAGTTCCCAGAATATTCACATTGGAAAAGCAACCAAATTCATGTACTGTTTTCAGCAGCAGTTTTAATTCTTCTTTCCCTTGTTCCTCCCTCCTCTTCTGTTCCTTCCTCTTGGCTGCCTTCCTTCCTTCCTTCCTTCCTTCTTCCTTCCTTCCTTCCTTCCTTCCTTCCTTCCTTCCTTCCTTCTTTGTTTCTCATTATAAGACTTACTGATTAGAGCTTTCAATTTAAATTCTTAAAACTAGAAAAGAAAGGAAAAGAAAGGCACAGACACTGCATTCTCTGTGCCCCTTCCTCTCCCTCACCCCGGGAAATGCCCTCACATAGATCACAGTACAGCTTTTATGCATGGAATTTGACTAATTTTTTTTTTTGTACCGGATATCGAATTTATAATCTTGAGCTTGCAAGGTAGGTGTTTGTATGCTGAGCTAAATCCTGGCATGGAACTTGACTAATCTTGACCATAACCAACTGCAGTGGATTGACCATTGGTGGTCAACTTGTAGTATCCAACTGACCTGAATCAGCATGGTGCTGGGCATGGAAGGCCTGCCTGAGGATTGTTGCCAACAACCTAAAAAACAGCAGGAGAATTTGGTGCTCCTGTTGCCATTGGTTCTCCTGGAGGAGCTTGTCGAGCTTCTTTCCTGATGGCTGAACTTGGCTGTTCTCATCTTCAGAGGTTCTCAGGACCTCTTTGTTGCTGAGGATGGCTGTGGTACTTTTCGGGGAGATTCTGGTCCATACTTCCTGGCTGCAATGCAGAGCTCTCAGCCTGCTGGCGCAGACTTTCCAGCTTCTGCCACTGACCTTTGGGCCTTCCCAGCACAGAGCCATGAAACAGACTTGTTGTGAGCACTACATCTTCATGCAGGATATTGTCATAGGACCCAGGCCTTCAGCTAGGTTCTATGGGGTCTTTAGTGTATGGACAGATTTCCTGAACTTTTTGTATTTGACTCTTCAGGTAACTATTTTATTTTTATTTTTTACTTTTTTGGTACTGGGGATCAAACTCATGACCTCGCGCTTGGTCAGGCAGGCGCTTATGCAGCTGAGCTAAATCCCCAGCCTCTCTTCAGGTGACTATTATAAAATAACTCTATAAGTTATGTGTCCTGTATTAAATCATTTTCCTTGCAAACCCTGACTACAACACCAACGGTCTTCAGCATGCACGTTACCAGTGTGTTATTTTTCCCCGGTGGATGTCAACACAGGGTGGTCTGTAACAGAGCGCCGCTCATCTCTATTGCATTGAATTCCTTATTATAATTATACAACTGAGACTTTTATTCCAAAGACTCTTAAACCTGCCATTTTTATATGTACTGTACCTTCTCCTATAAGACAGAAATTATGTTTACTATTCATATTTTGAAAAGTCAGAGGTAAAGTGGGAGTTCAGATACATTCATTTGTGTGAACACATGGAAAATCAATTCATGAAAAAGTTATAAATATGGAAAACATGCAACAGCCCCATTTCCAATTTTCTATCCATGGAATCAGAAAATATGATAAGCACCACCGTACCAGTTTCAGGGATGAGTCTGTGCTTGTGAGAATACTACCCATGTAGAATATTTTTCAAAGCAAGGATGAAATAAGAGACTAGTTTAAGTTAAATAATTAACTGTGCTTAAATAATTAATTAAATAATTTAATTTTTGCAAGCATGTGTGGCACAAATTTTGATGACCATCTTTTTAGTAAACAATCAAACCACAGGTCAGAGATTTGTTCATGCAAAGCTGAAGTACGTTGCATGTAGATAGAAGCCAAGAGGAATAGCAAACACTTCAAGGAAAACACTCTTCTTCAAGTGACAAACTTATATGTGTTGAGTAATCTCTCAGTCCCACCAACAGTGATGGTGAGTATGTGTATAGGTGTGTGCACTTGCGTGACACGTAAACACACAAGTGTGTGTGTAAGCTTGTGTATTTAATATGTATGTCATAGCTACATGGTCTATTTACAATTGTGCGTGGCTAGAGAGGGACAAGGGAAAAATACATAAACTGTAAAAAGCTACAAACTGTGAAGCAAAGTATTTTTTTGGATTTATGTATTATTGAATTGAGTCATTATTATCTTCCTATTGAAAAGACGTTGGCTATAACAGCATACAGTATAAATCAAACTTTTTAAATTAAATTCCAATAAAAGTTGGTACAATTTTATTCCTTAAAATACTAATTAATTAAAGGAAACAAACTACATATTTTTCAAAACTTACTGAAATGCGTGCTTTATGTTGGTATGACAGTATTCATGAGATGTGCAAAATAATGTCAGTGAGATAATTGATACTTCATTTTGTCTTCTAAGATGTCCATGTCCAGTGTATTTGAAAAGCAGCAACATGCAGACAAGTTTCTTGACTTTCAAGCTAATGTTATTTAGCAGTTCCTGTTGAGATCATTGTAGGTGTAGGTTGAGAAGTATTCATGACAGTTTTATAGCTTAAATGACGGTGGAACTCTGACACAATTTTTTATTTTATTTTATTTTATTTTATTTTATTTTATTTTATTTTATTTTATTTTATTTTATTGGTATTGAAGATTGAACTTATGACAGTGCACTTACAAGGCAGGTGCTTATGCTGCTGAGCTAAATTCCCAGCCCCCTGACACAATTCCTTAAAACAATGACTATCTAAAAGAATTTCCTTAAAACAAAATGGGGTTCCTAAAGATCACATTGCACATGACTTAAATTTAAATAATCTTTAGTGCTTTGCCATGAATGTAAAAATTGGAAGATGACAAATCAACAATTAGATAGTAGACCTCAGTTTCAGAATTGAAAAAATATACTGCTATACCCACAGTGTGACTTTTTTACATTTTCATTATTCCTTTGACTCCTAATTATTCTACAAATGAGTTGATAAATATGCTGTGCCCACCCAGAGGGGTTGGTCTAAGTCACAGTACAAAGGCTGTTAGTTATACTCTGGAAATGAGAAAAAGTTTTTTATAGTCTTAAGATATTTTCAATATTCTTGTATAAAAGTCTTTTTGTTTCATTTGATTATGATTCTTTGGTAAGGTACATAGCTTAAGAAGGAATTTTTCTGAATGACTGGTGTATATTTAAGCACTTAGGCCACTACATACACAGGTGTATTCATCACGAAAGGAAACATCTGTCTTCAAATCTTAGGAGAAAAGCAAAATTTAAATACCATAATAAGCTCTGTTATGTATTGAGTATGCCCTGTGTCTTGTAGTGTGTTTTGTGCTTTACATACGTGCTTTTAAACTTAATGATGATTTTATAAATTAAGTCAGGTATTTTTCTGTTTTTCTAGTTATGGAAACAGATGTTCTGAGAGTACACATAATTTTCCTTGAATAGCTCCCAAATCTTGGCATGTTTGGGAATTGCAATAACTTCACAGTTTAACTGTTTGCTTGATAATGTGCACATTGTAGAGAAGGAGTCTTGTATTAGCTTGTTTTCTGTTGCTGCAGCATAATACCTGAGGACACGTACAGTATGAAAAAGATGTCTATGTAGCTCTCATGTCTGAAGGTCTAAGAGGATGGTGCTGACATCTACTCAGATCTGGGGGAAGCATGTACACGTGAGTGGCATTGCACTGGTCACAGCACATGCTAGAGTGATAACACAGTGAGGTAAAAAAAGAATTCAGAGATTCTCAGGCCACATGTTTTCTTATAACAATTCTTGTGCAAACCGGCTCACTTTCTGAGAGCAGCATTAATCTCCCTAGACTGTGATGTCCCTGATAACCTAATCACTTCCCACTAGGTCTAAACTCAAATTTCCACCACCTAAAACCCAACCACACTGGGGACTAGCTTCTCTCAGATGAATTTTTGGAGGACACAAGCAAGCCATGTCCACACTGCAGCAGGCTTACTGAGTAAGGGAACTCCTCATTTAGGAAGGATTTTCTTTATGATGAACTTTAATGCAAACTGTTTCTTTTTTCCTCCATAGATGAAAAGGCTTACACTTGTGTTTTCAGAATCCTCTTCAGGGAGAAACAAAGGACCCATGGTCCCCCATTCAGCCTCACTAGCCAAAAGATGGAATTGTGAAAGACTGACACAAAGAAGAGGGAATTTGGAACACTGTATTTTGTGTTCAGGCTATTGAGAAATAAAAGGTTCCTATACCATACAAAGTTACCTTCTTTCATTCAGATAGACTTCAAAATAGTTTTCATGCCCTGAATTCTGCCCCATGACCAGGCTTTATTGAAAGCTACATGAAAGACTTTGTTAGGAGATTTGTTAAAGGATATCACTTGTAAATAGGAAGTATCTCCCTTGCTGAAATAACTATTGCAAAGGAAAATTCTGATCACTTTTTTCTCAAACCAATATATTCAGTTTATTAGCAAAAAATTGCAAGCTTTTTGCATCTATTTGTATTTCCATAGTATCTCTGCATTTCTGATTTTTCAAGAATTAATATTTTAATCCATAGATGGATAGCCAAAACATTTTTGGCTAATTGTTTTCAATTTTCAGAATTGGAGATTGAACTTATGCCCTTGTGCTTGCCAGGGATGCACTTACAACACTGAGCTAAATCCCTGGCCTTCAGAATTATTTAAACTGTCAGATAATTTCATGTTTTGAAGACATCCATCATTGTTTTTATAAAATATTCATATACTGCTGGGTTATTATTTCAATATATACAGAGGCACCAGAATTCACTTTGATAACACAGAAAGCCACTGAGCATTGGAATTCTTTTTTATTTTTCTTGTTTCTGCCTATACACTTACATACTTGGGGAAAATATTGTTATTGTCAAAGCCCTTTTGTTTATCATGGTCCCAATTTAGTTGAATTATCATCAAAGATGCAAGCCAACAGAAGGAGTTCTGGGATTGATTTACACCACTGTCATTAGTTGCAGTGGAAGCTATTTGTGGAAATACATCCTGTGTATATGACTCCTGCCTGAAGGGGAATCCAGAAATTTGAAAACTCATCATCAGAGGGTGATAAAATGTCAACAAAAAATCCCAAATGGTGGACTTTTTGAAATATATGTTTATTGTAATGGAAGGCAGGAGAAGAAAGAGAAAGCCTGTTAGCACTTTCTGTTAGTATCGAATATATTTTAAATGCTTTCACAAACACTGGTGGGAATATTATTATGAAAAATATATTCAGCTTTATTTTTCTAATGTCAGTTTCAGAATCTGAACACTTTTTGGGTAATCTACGTACATGACACGTGCATTCAAGGTTTCAGGATCAAGAACTACATATGTAATTTATTCAATCTAATATGAGTCAAAATACGTAATTAATCACATTTGAATTATGAATAATAGCTAGAAAAATGAATAGTTATGTGTAAGTATGCGAAAGCAAAGAATAGTGAGGTACATTGTGGCTATGGCCAGCGAGCATGTCAGCCATCATTTGAAAATAGAATGAGTACAGCAAGATTCACGAAAGCTAAACCTTGAAAGTACCCTATATGTTCCTCAACAGATGAAAGGATAAAAAAATGTATTTATACCTGTGTACAAAATACCCACCATGAGTGTAAACATTGTATAAGGTAAATATGAGACAATAGTGATAATAATAAAATGGGAAAAGGGGACTGAAAGGTGGAAAGAGGGAGGTGGGTGAGTAGGAAAGGGGACTAAAACACACAGTTTTGTTATATACATGGACCTACTTCCTAAAATGAATGCAAAGTTTATGTCCTGTAAACGTGTAAAAATAAATCACAAATTTAACAATAAATATGTCGGGTAAAATGATAACAATCAGAACCATAGGGGTTACTAATCCCTTACTAGGTAAAAGACATTGAAATAAAACTTGCTTCACTCGGATTAAGTCATTCCAATTCCAGAAAATCTTGTGCAGAGGATCTTATCAAAGCTTCATAGATAAGGAGAACAGAGCATAAATTATATAATTGAGTCAAGATTTCAGATTTTATCCAAGCGATCGGTAGAGTTGTCTGCTGAAGCTGTCTCCACTGGTTTCTACTGGCTCTTCAACTCACTGTAATTGATTCCTATTTCCACCAAAGCGATAACAATGAGAAAAGATACGTTTTTTTTTTTTTTTTGCTAGAATCACAAGTGAACTGAGTATCATTGGATTTAATGAATACTGTTGAATTTTTTAAAAAAAGGGACTCAGATTATGCTATATTCCTCTAAAGGGTATTGGCAGTCATTGTTTATTTTAGAGGCAATCACCTTGAATTCATTCAACTGTTGAGAAGTTAAAATTTCAGTGTTTTTTATGTATCTTCACAGTGCACCCGCTTTAGTGGTTGGTAGAGATGTTGATAAAGTATAACCACAGATTTTGGAATGCCTGTCTCAGCTTTCTCTTACTCCACAATGCTTCTCACTTTTCTAGTAACTATGGATGCTTCAAACTGTTCTTTTTTTTATGTCACAGAGACTGGGTTATTCTTTCAACTTCTGTCCACTTCGTGTGATACTAAATATGCCACGTTATTAGACTAAAAGTATGAAGTCTAGAAACACATCCAGGGCCTTTCCCTTTTTATAAAAATGTATTTCCTTTTTTACTCTGTGTGTTTGCTATAATTTTTCCTAGAGATATTTACATTTGTTTCTGCAAAGACTAATGCAGTAGAAAATTAGTCTCACTCAAAGCAGAATTGTTAAAAGTAACTTTTCCAACACACAATATCCCTCTTGAAATTCATGAAACCATTAGCTATCCAAATTTATAATGTCAAAAGTTTTTACTGTCTTTCTCTAGGAAAAAGCCTGTATCATCCCCATGTGTCATCAGAGAATTTTAGGCTTATAATAGAGAATCATACCAGGTATCTCCATGTAGAATAAAAAAGGTGTTATCGACAAAGAAACAGAGGTGAAATTGCATATTGAGATACATTATCATTTTGAAAGATTGGCCTCAGCTCTTTCCAAAACCAACTCTCCAAATATTACTGGTACAGTCTTTTGATAGGACAAAGTGAGTGTGTCGCACACCCAGCTGAAGGACAGGACAGTCTTGTGATGCTCTGGCAGTGCATCTGGCAGGGAACATTGGGACTTTGGTTTCAAGTGAGTCTTTCAGTGTAAAGATGTGATTAGGATTTGATTCAAATCATTACATCCACTGTTGAGAAGTTTAGGGAACAACTAGATGACAGTTTTGAAGCAAATTTTCAGTGAACCTTGGAGCACAGGAAACCATGGGCATCTTCTGCTGAAGACTTGATCCATCTTCCAGAATGCTCCTGTCCTGTCATCTCACCCTTGAAGGCAGCCAGAACAAGAAAGTCACACTAATGGTCACAGAAATAACAAGGGACCCACAGATGCGGGCAGTGAGAGTAGCCCCAGTTCCCACCCAGGATGCATGTGAGCAGTGGGTGTTTGATTCTCCTCAGTGGTGAGGAGGAACTGCTTCCAGATCTGCCTCAGGAGAGATGAAGGAAAGGACCAGAAAGAGAGCTAGCGTGAATGAACAAGCAGACTCAGACTTGGTTCTCACTCCTCTGCCTCAGTGACCAGGGCAGCTACCCGTCAATCCACCCTCATGTCCACAAGTCACCCTTACCATCTCTCCCCAGTAGCTATTCTGGATTTTCAGGCAGTATATCCCTTTCACATAAAATTAAAACATAACAAATGAAACAGGCTGAGAGGATTAATAGCTTAAAAAAGCCCCTTGTTCTCTCTTGCTTCAAGTTCATATTCTTTTGGCCAGTGCTGTCCACTGGCCTCTTCTATTCTCTCTAGGAATTCACCTTTTTCTGAGTAGTCGTGTATAAGTGTGTAGGTGTGTTGGGGAAGGTTTCCTTAGAGAATGTTACTCAGCATGGTTAAATTCTTTTTCATCTCAACTTATAGTTAGGATAATTATGTCTTAGTTTGATCAAAATAGTCCTGTCTTATGCCAATTTATCATTATAAGTTATCAGTCTTTCTTCTTTCCCTATCATGTATGCTTTCAGCCTGATGACACTATAAAGTCACCATAAACATAATTGCCATCCAATATGATGGTAGGGATATTGCTGTATCATCCCAATCATTTTTAGCTCTTTGTATAATGGTAGCTTAGTTTCCTGAGAAACTAGGAGAAAGATCATTTTCAGTGACACCGCATGATGAAACACTGACATTATTTCTCCTCACTAAAACCAAAGCTAATGTTGCCTGATTCTCTATAACCATCATGGGAAAGATTATGACTGAACATTACATGCAAACTATTTAGTAGTGAGCTTACACTGAGGATATCAGGTTGAGCAAGTACTCTTGCATCTTTTGGGAGTTTCCTTGGATCTTTATGACATCAGAAACAAAATTAGCATATGAATGGATGCATCAGTGCCCCTGGCTGACTACAGGTCTTTTGGGTCAGTGTGGTATGTGAGGAATGATAGACTCAACAGGTACTTGCTAAAAAAACAGGATTCAGTGTTGTCATTTAATTAAAAAGTAGAGGCAGCGATTTGGTACTCAAGATGGCAAGAACTCAAGTGAGTTTAATGAAAAATAAAGTGCTTTAAAATTTAAAAGAACATAGCACATGGTTCAACTAACAGATTTAAACGGATTGAATAAGTTCACTCAAATGACTTTCTCCTTGCTGGAGGGGGGCAGGGGCCTTCCAGCTTTCAAATCACCAAGGGTCTTCAACACATCTATATTAGAGGTCAGAGGAAAGGGAATCTTAGTGCTGAAGTAAAGTCATCAGAGTTATCTTGGCAGCTAGAAAAATGTGAACAAGTGTGGTGACATTTACAAATCCTTTGATTGCAAGCGATGATTAGGTGACCTTGTGAAGCAGAGAAGCTTTCAGTGTTTCCCTTTAGAAAGTAAATTAGCTCCGGGCACTACATTATCTACAGAGAAATGCACACACGCACACACACACACACATACACACACACACACACACACACACACACACACACACACACAGAAACACACAGCTTTATGGTTCTTACAAGAAGTATTTGAACAAAGAAAATGAAACTTGTTTAGCATTGCAATATTTTATATGGCATAACATCAATAAATTGTGAAATAGCACTCTATGAAAGTTTATATTTGAATGACTAAAATGACAGATTTTATAGGTTTAGGCAATGCTGCGACAGCACAGAGGAAGACAAAACTCTGCATTAAGAAAATAATTTCTATAGTGTGACTTAGGTAATAATGATTAAATATGAGACAGAAATCCTGGCACTTTTTGGGTCTCTGGCATAAGCGACAATAGTAAGCAAGAAGAAAGAATTTATATTATTCCCACATGTATTGGTCAGCTTTTCCATTGCTGGAAAAAGGAATGCCAGATGTCCACAACTTAAAGGAAAAAATATTTAACTTTTGGCTAACAAGTCCAAGGAGAGAGGGCCAGGGAGGGACCAGTTACATTTTCATGATCCATCCAAACACAACTGAAACTGAAAGTGTATATTGTTAATCTCCTTGGAGGCACACAAGCAAATCAGGTTGACAATTAAACTTATCCTTTAACTAGGCTTTCTTCTGTGTGAATCTTCTACCTGCTACAGATGTAGAAGAATCTTTTCACTTTTTTTTTTTTTACTTTACTATCTCTCTTTGACTTATACAGCTTGTCTGAACACATTTCCAGGAAAATCCATACCAGTCATGTATTCTTAATTGTGATTAAAAAACAAGATTTTTATTACTCTAGACCAATGTTAGGATTTTAATATTTCTCAATGAGGGCACAGAGAAGTCAGTGAAATTCTAACATCCATTAAGACAATGGCGGAACATGGTATGGTAACATCAATTCCTAGACTTAAGAATGCTAGCACAATTTTATTTATTATACACAAGACTGAGTTTGCCATAGGAAAAGCAGAGCTGCACTGATTCATTCACCGAAGGGAGAGACCTAGCCATGCTGTGTTAAAGGCCATCCAGTTAATCAGTGTCAATTTTGCTTGCAAGAAGACCTACACAAACATGAAAAGGAGATCTGAAAGGCAAGCCATTGAACATTCTTCATGATGAAATTAACTAGACTCATTTTGAATATATCCATTGAAAATCCAAGAAAATAACTAATGCAACATCATAGGATAGGGGTTGTCTTCTCAGTGGTCCTATTTGACTTAATATCTGAGCTTTATCTCTTTCTAAGTTACGTGAACTGTGACAAATTACTCATCCGCTCTGGTGGAGTTACCTCATTTGTAGTAATCCCAAGATTGTTGGGGAATTAAATGAGGTCACACACATGCACGCCTGTGGTCTACAGCTCACCAACTCACACATTCTCTTCCCATTCATCCCTAATTAAATTTTTGTTTACAGTAATAATGCAGATAAGGAAACTTTTTAGCACACTTTGTCTTTTGAGACTTCAAAGAAGGAATTTCTTTTTGTCAATATAATCTTGATCATCCTGGGAAACATTACATTTTAGTATTTCTGTGCATGTTTCAAAGATTTTACTTTCTGTTTTGTTCTACCAGTGTGTAATTAAAATTTGGATCAGAAGGTACACAATTTTTTTTCCTATGTCCACAAGGTCAGAAGCAACTGAGATTAATTGTGATTACTTATCTTTACATAAGGTCATAGAATTACAAAATAGGTTCTTACGAGTATAACATTCTTCTAAATTCACGATAGTGCATGTTTCTAATTGCAGCACTTCTGGAGGCTGAGGGAGGAGGAACCAAGAACTTAATGAGATCCTATCTCAAAACAAAAACAGATTTTAAAGTCTGGGTATGCAGCTGACAGTAAAGGCCCTGGGCTCAGTCTTCAAGACTGCAAACAAAAACAAAAACAAAAACAAAAACCTAACATCTTAATATAGATATATAATTGTTAAAGTGCAATCACTGGCAAAAAACATAAAGGAAAAAAATCCAAATCCAACTGCTTTTTTCTACTTAGCTAAAACATGAATATTATTAGTTTTTCATATTTTTAATCCCTTTTTAATATTTACTGCTGAATTTGTTTTTAGGGTTTTAGCTCTGCATTTGGGAATAAGGCTCTGACTTGGGTAAGCCGATACAGATTGAAAATGTTGATGACTAAAGGAATTTTTGATATCAGATTTTTTTTCAGGTTTGAGAATATTTAGATATACATAATGACATAGCTTGGAGAGGGAACCCATGTCTAAACATGAAATATATATTTCATATATACCTTATAGCATTGCCTGAAGATAATTTTACATGATTCTTTTAGTGCACCTGTGTTTTGATTATAACCCATCATGGGTTCTTTTAGGAAATTTCCAAATTTTGGCATCATATCAGTACTTGAAGTTTGAGAAATTTCAGATTTTGGAGCAATCCAGATATTTAGATTTAGGATTCTCAATACATTACTGAAATCTTACCCTTTAGCTGAAGTGTTGTGTTTAGGGCTAGAAAAAGAGCCCAGCTCATCAATAGCTGGGATTTCTGTGTTCATAGTTCCTGGTTCAAGTTGGACCAATTAGTACCAAGCTCTGCATTGGGAAAGAAAAAAGAAACACAGTATTCCAGTTGCTAATGTTAGCTGGGTTGCAACCATAAAAGAAGCCACACACTTTAAAAATAAAGCCAAAATAAAGGACATAGAGTGCTGGAGAGCCAAAGTTAATTCCCTAAAAAACCATGCTTGGAGAGAGCCTTGCCTGTAGAGTTCCCACTTAAAATAATGTAATAAATCCACTTACTCTTTAAGCCAGTTTGAGCCTGATTTTCTGACACTGGCAATTGAAAAAATCCTAAGGGCTTCACCCAGCTCAGATTTAATAAGTCTTTCCTCAAATACGTTTTAAAAGTATTTTTAAAAAGTTTTATTCTCTTTTTCAAAATATTTCTGTGGCTTTCGATAAATGGGAGTGCAGAATTGTGAACTTGTCTGTCGAGAACATTTATAAGACCATTTATAGCCTGAATGCAGTGCTTTCTCTCTTCTCTGTGGTTCCTTCTCGGCAAAGCTCTGCTTTGCTGGGTTGTTCTACAAATGTCCCGCATAGACTTGATGGAGCCCCATCTTCACATTTCACGCAAGACCTTCTCTCATACATGCAGTGTCTTCCCAAAAGAGTTTGCACTTTCAAATTCCAGCATAAGTTTCCTTCTATGAAGATCTTAGTTACATATGTGAGTTTGATTTATTTCACTTATGAGTATGGTCTCTAGTTGCATCCATTTTCCTATAAAAGCCTCAAGTTTACCCTCCTTTATAGCTGAATAGTACTCTACTTTATAAAAATATCTCATCTTTTTTACCTGGGATGGAGGAAAGGAGAAATGTAGAAAGGGAAAAGAAATATAATAGCTAACATAATCATATTACTAATTTCTTTTAGTTCTTTGAAAAGATTGATTTGTGCTTATATTGGCTGGTTAATTTGCTTGCTTATATCTTGCAACCTGGGAAACTAAAGACAACAGTAGTCAATATATTAACCATTGTTAATTTCTTATTAATTTGTTTTGAAACTCTGTATCATTGTTTTGTTTTTGTTTACTTTTCTCTCTTTAACATAAAATGATTGAAGAAGATTTTGCTAATACTTTTAAGACGTATTTTATGCATCTTTGTTGGTCACCATAAGACTTTTGTTTTCCAAATAAATGAGTGTGGTTATATAACTCATGTGTAGACCACTCACTTGCCATTAGCTAAAAGCTATTTCACACATATACCTCTGATTCCTAGGGAATGTATATGAGAGATGATAAAAATATGGGAGTAATTACATTGAAAACCATTTTAGTAAAAAGAACATTACTATTAATCGCAGACTCCTCCCCCTTACTTCAGACACATTTATCCCATTGTTCTTTCTACTTTCTGAAGCAGCTCTGAAGTGTTCCCTCCTGAGTTTCCCAGATGCCTTGGTGTCCTGAATCAAGTCAAAATGTCTGCCTCTGATGGTCACTTTGACATTAGGAAGGAGTCAGAAGTGTCACAGTGCCAGATCTGATGAATAAGGAACATGAGAACACATTCTAATATTTTTATTTGATAGAAATTGCCATACATGTTTGAAAAATGCCCCATAATCAAAAGATACAGTGATGTTTAATGAAATATACTGATGTTTAAATACAAATACTGATTATAATAAAAACATATTACCATTAAATCTCCTCAGCATATTAAAAATACTCCTCCTTATTTAAAACACTATTCCCACCATTTTTGCAATGGGTCTTTTACTATAATAATTCTTTTCTTTTCTAAAATTAAACCATTCATTGTATTTTTCATTCACCCTTTGTATTTTATCATTATTTTGCTCCCATTTATCTATATGCAACTTCGCATATATAGAACATATGCTGTTGGATTATTTAATTCATCCTGTGTGTTTTCAGAATGAAATGCAAATTGGATTCAATAATTATCATTACTAATCAAGTAACTTTCCATTATATCACATAGTTTTCATAAATACTGAGGCTGTATTAAGTTTTGTTGAAAATTTTCCCTCATTTAACAAAAAATTATTTAAATTGTGCAGTGGAGAAGTTGTACAACATTAAATAACAAAGTTAAGGATCATAATTCAAAAAACTGACTAAAGGCAGGAGGGTGAACAAAGTGATTATAATCAACTTCTGCCAATGACAGTCTCAGTGTAGGACAGTTGCATTGACTGGGGTTTCATCTTCATTGTAATTTATTTTAGAGTTCTAGTTTAAGGAATATAATAGAATTAAAATTCTACTAGAGTAAGCCAACGTGGATATGAAGACCTTTGTTTTAATTTGTAGCTTATACTGATTTATGAAACCCTTGTTCAGTAAATTCAGTTTATTCTTTGTTATACACAGTTTAATTTGAATTATGACTACCAGCTTTAACTCTATTTTCCTGAAGACTTATGTGTTTCATCTAATGGTTGCCCTTACTTTTAAATGTCATGCAGACTTTGATGTAAGACTTGTGATTCCTATGATTACAGACAGCTGCTCCTCCTACTCTTGAGTGGTAGCGGAGGGACATTTTCTATTACTACATGTGCGCATCAGCTTTACCTGAACAAATGACTTGGGATTCATGACAAACTAATATTTTAAGTTCATCAGAAATGTAGAAAATTAGAGATAAGAAAATGCAGCAAATAGAAGCTAAGTGATTTTCATAGGCCTAAAGACAGTATTCTGGAAAATTATGTAATATTGACAATGTAAGATCATTGAACTGTTCATACAAAAGTTCATTGTACATTCACACATTCATCTTGTTCAGGAGTGCTTTTTATTTATGAATTACTTAAGCATTTTGCCACAAGCCCTTTCAAGAACAATGATCAACATACTAAATATTTAACAAAAATAAGTAACACTGAATCTGGTTTCTTCATGTAAGCAGATGGTGAATTTGTACCTTGCACAAAATACATATTTTTCATCATGAAGGTATATAACTGAAATAACTGATCAGATGAACATATTCAGATACTTGCCTGAAGAGAAAAATACTACCATCTACTTCAAATTAATAAACATTTTAGCTAGATGAAATAGAAGGTGACGATTTAACATGTAGAGCTGAAGGAACACATTTATTTTTTTTCTATTTAGAAGGTATTTTCATTGTAATCAAGTGAATGTGTTTCTAAGTTATTTGAACAAACCTATCTCACTGAGATAAGAAGAATATTGATACAGGACACACTGACTTAATTTTGTGGCATACAATATTAGAGATGATAGAATATTCAAGCACAGACTCCCACAAATACTATTCAGGTCCGTTGATAATTTTATCATATATTAAACTTACTGTTTAAAAAATATGAAATTCTACAAATTCACTACTTGTAAGTTCTCAACTGAATAACTTTCAGACCTGGCATTCTGCGTAAAGTATCTGTACTTTGGTACCAGGCATAAAGAGAACTTGTGAAACACATGAGGCATTTAGGAGATTCTTTATGTAGACTGTCCCTTAATATAGTAGGGCTTAATCAGCACAAAAATAAAAAACCTAAAAAAGATATTAAAACAGCAACATTAAAACTACCTACAATCAATTTCTGTCCAAAAAACATGACAATATTCAATGAATGAAAACAAAAAATATCAATGGACATTTAAAATCTACAATGTCAAACATTCAGTAAAAACTTAGCAGAAATATAGATGAAAGAGTTGTGCCCCAAAAAGCTGCGGTGGGAGGCAGGACCAAGGGGCGGGACCAGACTGTAATCACCTTTCCCAGTGGCGCGAAAATAGCCCCAATTAGTAACCTGTGTATTACCTGTGCCCGCCCTAAGCGCCACCCGGGTCAGAGGTTATATGAGTACCCTAACCCGCACGTGTGGGTTAGAGAAAGCCAGGCTGTCTATGGTCATGGACTTCTTTCCACGCCCTTAGAATAAAAGTCTTTTATCTCATATTTGCTGCTTTATCACGCCGAAAATCCTAACGATAGAGAAGCAAAAAAAAAGTATGGAAAAAATAAGTTGGGAAAAAAATCAGACACATGATGTAGATTCATAGGCTCATGATTTAAAAAGACAGTGGAAGTAGCAGATAAAGATTTTAAAACTACTTTGAGAAATATATTCAATAATATTAGTATAGCAAATATTCCCAAGATTATATATGTATAGTAATAGATATAAAATAAACAAATAGAACATTTAAATTGAAAAATATTATAGCCAAAGTGAAAAATGCCCTTAACCAGTTTAAGAACTATTTGAACCATTTGGGCACTCAGAAAGTACTAACAATAAGTAATCGACTTTAATTTATAACAAACTCCCGTCTTGAGAGCAGGAAAATAAAAGACTAAGGATAAACTGAAGACATATGGAAAAATATCAATTTATGTAACAGGCAGACCCAGAGTCCTAGAAGTTGAGGTGGACAACAAAATATTTGATAATTAAATAATGATTGGAAAGTGTTCGATTTTAATGGAAATTGGGGGGAAACAAAAATATATCATTTCTTGTAAGATAAGACTAGGACGTTTTTCTTTTGGATTTTGCTTTTGATTTTCACATGATTCCTTTCTAGAACGTGTTCCTCTACGTGTGTTTCTCCCTCGTGTGGCTGGAAATTTGTCCTTAAACATGTTTTTTGCTTTAGGTCTTCAGCTGGTTACCTGCTTAGATAAAAATTTGGCAAATGCCATGATAGGAAGACATCTTAGTCTGTGTGGGAAAGATTTGTTTCCTAAGCATCAAATAAATCTAGAAGATTTCATTCTGTTTCCTAGACTCTCAAATTCATGCATAAACCTTGCATTAGGTAAAAAAGAGAAGGGAAACAACTATGGATTTTGGGTTAATTGTGTTATTAGTCTCTCAATATATGTGGTGAACAGTATCATTTCACTATTTCCTGTTAGAACAATTTAGCCAGTGGAAGGAGAAACATATTCTACCAGATTCTGAGAAAATTATCAGGGAAAGATGATCACCTATCTCAAAGCACCTAGGAAATGCTCTTCCAACTCTTGAATTTTAGTTAAGCTAAGGTTCTTTGAACTAACAACCCTTCAATCTTTTTAAGCAAAATAGTCAAGTAATTCTTTTTTACATTTTTTTTTACTAATCTGTCTTTTTTTAGTGAATGACATGGTTTGTCAACTTCTACTGTATCCTACTTAGAAGTGCCTGTATTGAGTCTATATATTTTCATTTCTATATCATATTACAATATAGGATATAATCTATTATATCACCAAAAGAAGGAAAATTATACATAATTTAATCTGGACTCTAGAAAAGAGGAGGTAATGCAACATTAACTAGAGAAAGACATTAGCTGCCCAAAAGATGATGAATTCACAGGTAAGGCATATAGATACTGCAGTCATTAGAAGAGATAGCTTCATCACTTTCTAAGATACTTTTTTATTTTTTTTTTTACTCTAGGCCAAGAGTATAGCCAAGGATGAAAGTTTTGCCTCCTCCTTAATTATTTCTCCTATGTAATTTCTTTCATTGGTAATAAATGCCACCAGGCTGCTTATGAACTGAGTTAATTGCAGGAAGTTACTGTAGATATAAATTGCTTAGGAAGTCAGTCAGCTGTTTTCTTGGGTAACCCTTTTTTCAAACAATAAGAATGTCTGATATACCAATGGGAATGTTCTGCATTGTATATATGTGGCAAGAATATCCTATATATACCTATATACACTCTTGGTATATAGGGCTGGACTATCATCCTTTTCAAAGGGCTGGATTACTACCCAGATCTCTACATCCTAAAATAGTTGATACCTTTAGAAGGAATTCAGGAGTCAAATAAGAGATTCACTGTATACCATGTTATGGCAAGAATTTTGAATCACTGTTTTTTTAATCTCTTCATAGATTTTGTAATCCAACAGCTGTCTTTAGTCATTAAGATAATACTGTAATGAGCATGACTCCAGTTTTTCAGGAGTGTAACGGCATTTTGATGCTTGGGAGAATGACTTCTGGTTAATATTCATGTGCAGATTTTATATGAGCAAATCTAAATTATTTTATTACCATTGCAATCTACACAGCCTAAATATTGTATTTTAATTTTTCAAACTCATCCTTTATAACATCCATAGTAACTATAGTTCTTATGAACAGTTTAGACTTGTAGATATTTTATACTGAAAAAGAATTCTTTTTAGTTTATTTTTTTGCTGCAGTTGTGCCAGAAGGTAACTATGAATGTAAATCTTTGGCTTTTTAGACATATTGGAGGGAGTTATATTTTATATTTTTTTATTAACTGATTTAGTACTGCAATGAAATCAGGGTTTTTATATTGAGCTATATCTCCAGCAATTTTCTATTTTTTTTATTTTGAGATGAAGTTTTGCTAAACCTTGGTGGTGGAGAACTTGGTGTTCTCCAGGCTGGGCTCAAACTTGTGATCCTTATGCCCCATTCTTCAAGAGTACTGAGTTACAGGCATGTCTTCATGCCCAGCTAATTTTTTAAACAGATGAAAAGTCAGCCACTTGGTATGGTTTGAACCTAACATCTTCCCTAAAGCTCATGTGCTAAAGGCTGGGGCCCCCATCAGCTGTATTCGAGGCAGGATTTCTGGGAGGCTATGGGATGATTAGCTCTCCATCCTCATCAGTGTATTAACGCAGTGACAGGCTCACAGTTTAGTGCACTATGGTGAGCTGGTGGAAACACAGGAGGCAGTACCTAGTGGGAGGAAGCAGATTAGTGAGATCAACTGATTGCAGATTGAATCTTCTGAAAAACTGAGCCAACATTAATCTTTCCTTCTTTACACTGATTTTCTTAGGTACTTTGTCATAGCAACAGAAAACTGATTAACACAACATGGATGGGGAAAAGGCGGTTAAAACTAATAAAAGGAAATCACGTTTGTGATGTAAGACTTAGAAATTCTCTTAAACTTTTCATTTACGGAGAAGAGATGACACTAGGTGTCCCACTGACTTGTTTCATATCCTGACATCTTGTTAGATTATGTACAGCAGAGCAACCCATTTGCATCTTTATAAGAAGATAAATAATGCAGTTCACTACATTGTGATAGGACTGGCTTACTTTTTCTTTGGATTCTGTACCTAGTGAGTGTCTTGTTGTCATAGTATCATGGAGCAAATGAATGCGACAGCTGGCCCCAAAAAGCTCATGTTGTCTTAGGTGAAAAAATCCCCAAAGACTATGCAACATTAAAGCCACAGAAAAAAACAGTAATAACATAAGTTTTGAGACTTGCATAGGAGAAAAATGCATTTATATAGTGAGGCTTAGTATAACTTCCTTTAAGTCAGAGGTGAAAAGACCTGAGATCACTTTCCTTTGCCTTTCTGTAGCACATGAAGGATGTTTCTGGACTTGGGTGGTGTTAGAACAGCCAGATGCCAAGATGGCTCCTTGGGACAATCACCAGACCTCTATTCAGGCACTGAGATCCTACATGCAAGAGACAATTACAGAGTTCCACTCTCCCAAGACAGCACTGGATGAGGGTCAATCAGAGGACAGACATGCAAGCCAGGTATCTCCCTGCCTGAGTGAGCCACATACATCTTCCTGAGAGGTGTGGAGCAGGGGTTATAGGGAGGGAAGACAAGGAGGACTTAGGCCAAGTAGAAGAATACTAAGTTGCAGAAAAGAAGGTTTTAGTGAAGACTGCATGACAAGGAGAATTTGCAAGAAGGAATCCAGCTTGTCCTCCCCAAGAGTGGAGGTAGCTAGGCTAGCAGGACACATTTGTGTGTAAGCTGGCCAAAGGGAAAGTGAATCCTTGTCTGAGACTTCCTCCAGAGTCCGGGGTGCACCAAGTCTGGGGGAGGAAGTTGGCTTCCTTGAGACACTCTCTTATCACCTACCATTGATCCTGAAGGATTTCCAGTAAGATTTTCTCATGGAGCTGTCTTCTCAACCAGAGAGAGAGAGAGAGAGAGAGAGAGAGAAGGAGAGGGAGAGAGAGAGAGAGAGAGAGGGAGAGGGAGAGAGAGAGAAATTGGTAGTAATTCACTGGGACTAGAACACTGGGTGACTGGGTGTCTGCATAGAGTGGTGGCAAGATGTGATGATTAATTGTGATTCTCAACTTAATTCAATGAGTCAAGGCCAGCAGATCAGTAAGGCTTACTTCTGGGTGTGTCCACGGGGTATTTCCAGAGATGACCAGCATGCATGGCAGCAAACTGAGGGAGAAATACCCATTCCTATTAAAGGTGGCACCAGGAAACAGGCTTGCAGCTTAGATGAAGCCAAAGGGAAGGAAGGAGAAGGCTGGCACCTTTGTCAAGTTCCATTCTGTCTGAGCGGGTGAGGGTTTTGTTGCTGTTGCCTGCTATCTATCGGACTCCAACTTCAGCCTTTCTGTGTGGATGCATACCAGCAGCTCTCTGGGGAGCTTCCAGGCATTTGATCTCAGTACACTGCTTCATCCTTCTTCCATCTTGTACTGTGACAGCCAGCTCCTTGGACTGAGAAGTTACTGGAATTGGTGAAACTTGCAGATGGCCATTGTGGACTGTCCACCTTTAAGTGTGCCTGTGAAATTCCCTGGTGTAACCATCAGTTCCATTCCTCTAGAGAATACTAACCAATATCAAAGGGAAGCCTGTTGCCATGATGCTGCGTAACTGGGGACAGACTAAGCTGCCATGTGTTAGAGGACCTGACCTTTTTAGCTGGGTTAATGTTACCTCATTGAAATAAACACCTGGCTTGCACAGTCTTACGCCATCAAGAGGGACAGATGGATGTTACTGATTGACAATTTTCCATATGTGTCTAAGAAATGGACTCTGAACTACACCAACTGAATGCAATAAAATGGGCAGGCTGCTTTTTTAATTTTTTCTTTTTGCATAAGACAATGATTAACTAAACTATCATTTTTCAACTCTTTATTTAGATTTTGTGATATAGCTTAGGAGAAAGACTTTAGTGTGATTTAAATTTTATTACCATGATTATGAGTTTTAATTAGACTATAGGAGCCAAAAATGCTTTATTCAGTTAGATTAGCACTTCCTAAAAGTGATTTCCTAAAAAAAAAAAAAAAAAAAGGAATGAATTTTCAATGGAAAGAACTTCAGTGACTATGCCAAGGGATTTGCATATATTATCTCATGTGATAGTCACAGTAATTGTATAAAATAGTACTTCAAGTCATTTCTTCCTGTTTTGATGTGCTTTATGATTCACATAAACAACACACCCAAAGTCAGTGAGCCATGTTGAACACCAAAGCCAGAGCTGTGTACTCAGTCACGTTTCCCACACCAAAAGTAATGTTACCTCTAAATGTTTTGATCTATAAGCAGATGTTCTGTTCTTCACTGCGTTTGTGAGCTTTGTGTGGGTTCTGCCGTCTTTCATTTCATCCGTATAATAAGACGCCTAAAAACATCCTGAACTTTGTCAGCTTTCTTTCTGTGCCTTTCAATGCCTTCTCAATGGTGACAAGAATGATTCCACAGTGCAAGCCAAGCATGGGAAGGAAGATTACACATAGCAGCATGTGGAAAAACTGTTATTAAAAAAGTACAATTCAGGATGAGAGAAAGATGGGAAACAGTGGTAAGGAAGGCAAATAAAAAAGCAACATTTCATAATATTCACAAATATATTCTCATAAAATGTGAATTTTAAAAGTCTGTTTGGCTGGGGATATAGCTCAATGTACCTGCTTAACAGGTATGCTACCCTGGGTTGAATTTCCAAAAGCAAAAATAAACAAACAGGCAAGCAGAAATTAATATATAAAATATTCATTCTACACTGAGAAGACAAAAGCTTTTTTGCTTGCTTTTACATGTCATGTGTAATTAGTGATTTCAGAAACAAAATCAAATTAGCAACATAAGACTTTCTGTGTTGAGCATGTGTTACAATTCTCAGGGTCTTAGTTTTGGTCTACTCACATATTGCCTTTCTTCCTTTGATATTCAAGGTATCATATCCAGCATAAACTTATTTTTGAGACAAGACATTATTGTCACCTTTTATCTAGGGAAGGGCAGACCTAGTTGTATTTTGTGGTCTGGAATTTAATACATTTGTAAGTTGAACAATTAATAAAATGCACAAGATGAAACTTAGAGCAAGAGAGCTATTGAGAGGTTTAAACGAATTGAATGCAAACAAATAACCAATTGGGATTTTTGACCTATTTTAGTCACCTAATGCATCTGGCAGGCTTATACAGACCTACTGTAGAGTCAGGCATGGGAAGATGCAAAGAGCTGTGCACACTGGAACCCTGGAGTCAGTGAAAAGTCAAAGGCTTTGAACTCACTGTAGAGTCCTGAGCAAGTCCATTTCAGGCAGTCAAAGGAAGACTAGAAAAAGGAAGTGTGCCAAAAGGCTGGAGATGCACATCTAAAGGACATGGAGAAGACTGGTGCTCCTCCACAGAAGTGGAAATGATACTTCTTTCTTTCCCTTTTCGTTCCAACCAGGATACAAGCCTATTGGTTGGTGCCACCTACACCTGGAGTGGTCTTCAGTGTGCATTATCCAGATACACGGGGGACTATGCTAAACCAATCAAGTGGGCATTTCATGGGATTACCCTTTTCATTGACGTGTTCTAAACAAGGAAACTGAATTTTAGTAGAGTCATCATGCACTTCATTTAAATATGAATCCTCCGATTTGATGACACATTTTTTCCATTAGAAGACAGTCTCATGATCATTATTGAACTTTAAGTCATTATTATCTCTTGTTGTATTATTAACAGAAAATAAGATAGTTGTCATTTTAGTGATGTTTTTCAAACTGTTAATCCTCTGCTGCTAAGAGCTAGTTTTTGTTGTATGTAGTGTTTTTGAATTTGTCTTACACTCCTTTTCTATAACATCTTATCCTTCTTTATAATTACACCCATCACTGAACTGAAACCTGGCAGTCATTCTAGACTTCATTCTCTCCCTCATTCATACCCTTAAAATCCACAAGGCTGGTGGGTCCCTGCTCTGAAATAATCCTAACTTTTCAATCTTCCCACTGTGCCATTATTTCTCATCTGAATCCTCACGGTTATCTCTGTACTTGTCTCTCCGACCTAATTACTTCAAATGCATTTTGTCCTGCTGGAGAAATAACACCAATATATAATTTTATAATGGAAATTCTTTTGTGAACATTTTCAGTGGCCTTGTCCTTCCAGAAAGACATTGTTCAAGGACTTCATTCAGTAAGACACACAAGTCCCGCTGCTGGTGGTGGCTCTGTCATGTGGAGACTTTCCTGTTCCCTTCTCATCAGTATTTGGTGTCTACATTGTTGTGGCACAGCTGATATTGATAAATTAGATACAAAAAATATTACATTTTACTTAACATAGCAGGAATTTTTATTTAGTTTCTAGTTTTTTTTAATTGCTTTGCCTGATATTGAGCAATTTCTATACTGTTTGTTATTAAAACACATACAAATATAACTTGAAAAGTGCCAAATGTCTATGAAATTTTGACACATAATTGAAATGATAAATACAAGTAATATTTATAATTGACTGTGACCAAAATGTTATAGAATATAGAGTTATACCTGCCAACAGTTTAGTAGAGAAATGTTACAAGTATCCATCTGGTTCATATCAATTAAGCCTTAGAAATATTTAAAAATGTCCTTATATAAAAGATGGAAAGCTTAATTTGGAAGTAAGGAATTAAAGATCTTTTGCTATAAAATATAAATTTTAAGAATAAACATCATCTTAATACCTAAGACTTTCTTGTTTTGTTATTATGTTCCTAATTTGAACTAAAAAAATCAAAACACCCGAAAAATAAAAGATGTAGTAATAAAAACGGGCAATTGAAATGAATAGACACTTCTCAGAGGAAGTGCAAATGACCAACAGAAACATGAAAATATGTCCAACATATTGGACCATTGGAGAAACCCAAAACAAAACATTATCTTATTCCAGGAAGAATAGCTATCATTAAGGAATCAAAAGATAATAAATGCTAATGAGATTATGAAAAAAATAAGTGAACCCTTTTTGTTTTTGATTGAAATGTAAACTAGTACCACTACTGTTTAAATCAGGATGGAGATTCCTCAAAACACCGAAACAAGAAATTCTACTCAACTCACCTATTTCTTTTCTAGGTACTTTCCCAAAAGAGTTAAAGACATCGTAACACAGTGATCCATGTATATCCATCCATGTTTATAGCAACACAATTCATAACAGCGAAATACTGTAAGTGCCTATATAGTCATTGATGTACAAATGGATGGAAAAGCATGGTGTATTTATGTAATGAAGTGCAACTCAGATATAAAGAGTTAAATTTCAGTCATTTGTAGGAGAAAAGGATGCACCTTGAGACCACAATGTTATGTGAAATAAATCAGATATGTAAGATTAAAAATTACATGGTTTCTTTATACGAGAAACCACAGTATAAACAATTTAAAGAGCAAAACAAAAACTAGATGATGAGAAATGGAGATGTATATGATGAGGGGATGGAAAGGGTGCCTGAGGAGAGGAAGAGATGATAGAGAGAGGAGTGGAAAAGAAAATAGCAAGAATCAAGATGCCCCACTCTCCACAATGAGTGTGTTTGTTGTGCATCACAAAGGTACTCTTTCACAAACAGTGAAATAAAAAGAGAAACCCACAGCCATTCATTAGTTATGTGGGCTACTTAAAACTTCTCACCAAAAGCAAGCTGTACGAGCCAAGGGAACTAGAATGCAAAAGCTTGTATGTGTATTTTAATCTACCGTGTTCTTTTTTGTTTCAAGTTAAAAAGCATGAGTGACAAGGCCACGTTGGATGCTAGGAGCGGGACAAGCTAAATCCTTCAGTGAGCTTACTCATGAGTAATGTGTAATGTATCTTTTTCTTGGTACATGAGAACAAACTGTTCAGAAGCATTTGAGGGTCAAAAATAAATATGAAATGGTCCTGAAAAGGTTCCAAAATCATGGGTGTGAATATTTAAAGAGTTTTTATGGAATGATCCATTATGTATACATGTCCATTTAATGGGAAAACCACTGTCAAATTTGATCCCAATTATAAATGAGTATTCCTCACAGTAAAGGAATTTATATTTCCTTCTTGCACCAGAGCACATCAGAAAATTCTGTGCACAGAAGTGTCTAGACTGTTCTGGGAGCTAGGGAGATAAAGAGAGAGGGAAGTGGGGAAAGAGAGAGACAAAGAAAGACAGAGACAGAGAAACACAGAGACACAGAGAGAGGAAGAGAGAAAAAGAAAGAGAGCTGATACCTAGGAGAAAGGACCAGCTTACAAAGCCTAACTGACAAATGCATCCTTGTGAACAACTGATAAAATGTGAGAATATTCTTAAGTGCAAACTGACAGTTAAGCCCAGATAACACAGCATAGCATCAGGGTTGAATCAGGGCAGGAATCTTGTGGACCAGAAAATGTCTGTAGCATGTGGAAGGAAAGCCATCCAGACCTGAAAACATGGATATTCTTATGGCCACACTGACCAAAGAGCATCATCGGTCTTACCGGGCTTTTGGATTCTGCATACTTTACTATTGTTCCATGCATTTGTATGGAAATACTTGGATGAATAAATACATATCTCTATATTATCTCCACTATATAGAATTAATTTGTCTATTTCTAGCAAATCCATTTATTGTATTCATAAAATTATGGGCAGATATATTAAACCAGAATGTTTGGACTGGACTACTTAACAGTGAAGAACCTTATTCTTAAACTGAGAGAAATCATGTTAGCGGAAGGACTTACTGCTTGCTTTTTTAAGATTTTTGTTGCTTAAATGTGCTCCACTGTAACTAAACAGTGCTTTGTCTCATGGCCTCTTCTATATAACTGGCTTTGAATAAATTCACTGACCTGTTAAGTGTTTATTTTGGGTGATTTTCCTATCACTCTCATTAGTTGGTTTGTCTCCTGAAAACACATACTGTTTCCAATGTCTACCTTTGTGACAGGCCAGCTAATACCTCTTTGTCTACATGGAATAAGATAGATAAGGTAAATATGATTAGTTTATGAAATGGAAAAAATTATTTTCGTAGGCCTTCAGTGAGGTTCTTAAGTTTGCGTTCAGGTAATTTAACAGCCCAACTTCCTTGCTTGAGGCAATATACAAGTTTGTTTCTTTTTTGTCCCTGATGGTCAGTACTTTTTAAGAAAGTCTTCTAAGGAATAATGGCTATTAATACAAATTTGAAGTCAGAAAAGAAGTGACCATGGGAAATTCTTGCACTCTGCAGTTTGCCCTAACAGACCCCCTGTGGTTTAATACCTCTTCCTGACACTGTGAAGTTTAATTAAATCGCAGACATATGGAAGGCGAGTGACTGAATGTCATTTTAGCTGTCTACACAAGGAGGAGGAGGAAGAATGAAAAGAAAGCTATGGAAACTAGTTACTTAGATCACTTTGCCTTCCAAACAAGATGAGTAGAGTGGAGGAGCAGGTGGTGAGTCATGGGTTCGAAGAATACTTCTGTGCACTGATAGGCAAACTCCTTCAGAGATCACCCTTTGCCATCCTGCTATGGAGATCAGCTGAACACAGCTCATCTACATAACTTACACCACCTAGCTGTCTGTTAGCTTTAAGAAAGCCAAGCAGCCTTTTGGGTCATGATTTTAACATGACACAGCGACTCATCCGCAATGCAAAGACCCCAGCTTTTGAATAGAATCCAATCCTGATTTGAGGCTCTGGAGGTACAGAGATGTTGGTATTGGTTCTAAAAGGTCATTCCAGGAAAGCGGGATGTTAAGGAGTTAAAGGGATGCGGGTAGAGAATAACCTGAGTTGCTCCTCAAAGTCCTCTTCGATTTCTTGTTGTCTTCTACTGTAAAGCATGGAGACGCACACCATTCCTGAGTAAGGCCTTGAAAATGGAATTATTGAGGACTGCTGTCTCCTTGAGTGCAAGAGGCCCCTGATGGCTTTGTTGATCACTCATCATTTTTGGCTTTGATCTCCTTGGGTAAAGGGTGGAAATTCTGGAGCACAATATCAATTCTCGGCTCTTTGATGCAAAGATAAAGCAAATATGCTCAAGGTGACTGAGTGTAGAGTAGAAATGCCTGAATCAGTAACGCCATAATTGTGTTGGACTCACCTCTAGTATTCCTGTTACATGAGACAAACAAATCTCCAAATTGCTCCCCCTTCCTCTTATTATTAAATGCAGACCTTTAATTTAGCATCCGGGACTGTCAGGCATCACTGTTCTGTCACCATGGCTTGTGGATGTATTTCCAACACTGAATTTGTCAGGAGTTTTCACACTTCAAGGATTTCTCACACCATTCTTAGCTGATGTCTTTCTTTGCCTTGTGACAGTGAGACACAGTTTCAGTAGCAAAGACAGCTCCCCTGATGAGATTTCCCTAACGACCACATATAGTAGTTATTATGCTTGACTCAAATTTTCTTCTCTCTTTCCTCTGTCAAAGCAGTGGTTCTTAGAATAAAAATACCACACCAGAGTAACAAAGGCAAGGAAAAAATAATTAAATCTAAAATGACTACAGAGTTTGAGTTCTGTTTTTAGTTGACATCCTTGTAGATACATAGAAAGCAATGATGGATACTTCTTATACAGGTCAAAAGTCTAAAACTGCTCTCAGTGTAGCTGAATTTTACTATGTCATAGGTATATATGTGCATATGAATTTGCGACAATTGTGTAGAAATCATTATCTTGTCTTATGAATTAATTATTTATAACCATCATGAGAAATAAGCTTAAATTAACATTCAGATCCAAGAAAAATAATCTGATTGCTTCTAAATGTTTTAATGAAACCAGTAATTAAACTGTCCTCTTAACATGATAACCGGGTGGGTTGGAGTAATTCTGATGATATTAATGTGACATTTTGCTCTATCCTTTTTATTTTAGGCTCTTCATTTCTGTAACAAAATACCTGAGTCTGGCTACTTATAAAGAAGGCAGAGGCAGGGCTCACTCTGAGAACAACTCGCTCTTGTGAGAACTCATTCCAGCAGCCCAGCAGCACTCCCTTCCCAGGGAAGCACATATGACAGACAAAGGGCCTCCCATCACCCCAGTTCTTCAACATCCACTGTCTCAAGACAGCCAATCTGAGGACCAGGGTTCCAACACCGCAACACTAAAGGAACCAAGCACACCCAAGGTAAATCAGCACCCCTCTTCGTCCTTACTCATTTTGCTATGTTGTGGCACATTATGGTGAAAACATGGTCACAGAACATGTTTTACTATACTACCACTAAGGACATGCTGGGTTTTTTTTTTTTATCTCCTTACGTAAAAAATTTCAACTGGGAACTTTAAAGTTTTCATCAGGTTAAAAATGCACAGTGTGAATTCTATGATGGGTCGAGGATTCATTTCCCAAATGTTTTAATCTTTGGGATGTTCTCAAGTATTCAGGTTATTTTAGAACGTTCTCAAGTACTCAAAGTATTTTGGAATGTTATCAATTATTCAGATTACTTCTTTAAAAATTAATTGTTTCTAAGGTGATGCAAAAATGATGAAATAATCCTGTAATCATGTAAATACAGTTCCTTACATTATTGGTTGGAAGTGGACTTTACGTCTTACTTTACAATATTTTCAATCATTATCAAAGTTAAACTTGAGTACTTTTTATACCAGCTTTATATTATGTATCTTAATTAATCTTTATAATAATCTGTGGAGTTAAGTTTCATAGCTTCTGATAGCAAGATAGTACAAAAAGATAAAATTTAATGACTTTTTTAGCCCCAGGGTTAATTAATGATGAAACTGGGATCATGAACAGGTTTTCTAATCCACAACTAGACTTCTGAGCTCTAGTTTTTACTGCTATGTAGTACAGAACATCTATTCTACATTTTCCAATCTTGAAAAAATATATTAAGTATCATATAAATGTTCACAACTAATTGATTAAAATTTGCCCTTTTCACAGGGAAAGAGAATAAAATTATATTTCAAGAAGACCTGCTATAGGCAAAAACATCACTACATCAAATAAGTGCATTGCTTTATAAATTATTTCAAACTTTTGATGTGGTTTCAATTTCAGTCAGAATGGTATTAACATAGAGTGGTTCAATAACACATCTTTCTAAAACATGATTTAAAAATGTTCCAAAAGTTTACATGCAATCATTTTAAATTCTTGTTGAAATCAAGTGAACTCTAAGTAAATCTTTATTTAATATGTTCCTTAGAGAATATCACCAACAATAGTGGTAAGTAAAAATTATTTACTGAAAGCATTGCAGTATCACCAAGCACGGGAGATTTCCATGAAGGACTTTCTGACTCTCAGAGAACAGAGGACCACAGACCATGTCACAACAAATACAATTAGCTGACATGGGTTTAATATTTCTTTCCATGTTAGTGTATTTGAAATTTATACATGAGTTCAGTTTGGGAAAATCATATCATATTTTAAAATAATATGTTATGGAAAAAGTATAGAATTTACATAGAGATATATAGACATTAATAACCTGTAAGAGTTATTGGTTGTAATGAGTATACTCAAGCAGCCTAAAAAAGAATCTTTCAATGTTTTAAACAGATACTGCAGTATATGATGATATGGCAATTTATCAGGAAAATAACTGCATTAAGAATATCACTTACCTTTCACTGGAATTGCTTGCCTGCAGTCTGAACAGGACGGAATCTTTCCCTCCAGTTTTAATATGTACGTAATCAAAGTTGCATCTGCATGGGAAACAGCTTCATTTAAATTGATGGTAACAACTTCACTGAGGCATATTTTACACAACACAAAATTTGCTCATTGTGTGCCTACAACTCCATGATTTCTTGTAAATTTTCAGAGCTCTGCATTTACCACAGCCTTACAGATGAATTTATTAATTCACAATCATTTTGAAGATCTAGTTATCCAAAACAAAGAGACAAGTATGGGGATAAAAAATAAGAGATAATAATTAAATTTTAAAGTAGCTCACAGTAAATGAATTCCTCTCTTAGTTCATAGCACTTTACACACACTAACATATTTTGCTACTCAACAACCACTTAGGTATAATCGTCCTGTTTTAGGCATGAAACATCAGGAAGACTTCCCTACATTTGCCCAATTAATAGATGATCATGATAGTTCACTATTGTGTTGCATAAGAACTGAAATGGATCAGCATGGTTCTGGGTGTGGCTGAGTGGATTTTTGGAAGAGTTGCTGGGATTTATGGGTGTGAGTGACAGCGTCCACTAGACATTCCAGTTGAACAGTATACAAAGGAAATGAAGGAAGGCCCACTTCTTTTTCTTCAGAGGAGCTCCAGTCTCACCTTCAGCTAAGAAGAACAGAGTCCTCAGCCTCCATCACAGACCCTTAGCTTCCTAACACTGCACAGAGCTCTGGACCCTTGGGATATTAAGTGCTGACAGTTCTCTGCACTATTGCACTGTGTTGGGCCTTTGTGAGCTAATCTCATAAATTCTTATATATTTACATATCTTACATTAAATCAGTTTCTCTGTTAAACACTGATATAAACAGTGGTATAACATATGGGTGCTATGCTTAAATATACCTCTGGAATAAATCAGTATAAAAATACCTCTGGGAAGGATACTAATAAAATGATTCTCCATGAGCAGTATTCCATTTATCATTAAAGTTGAACTGGATTTTACTCATACATACCCATATGTGTGAGGTATGACTAAAGAATACAATGTGTGCTTACATTTAAAAAATTACAGTAAGAGACGCATTGCCACAAATTCCCCCAAATATCCCCCTCACTTTGAGCACACTCTTCCCATCATCCTTGCCACTTCCTGCAGCAGCTCTGGAGTCCTCTTTCCTGAGGGTCTTTAGTTGAACTGCCCTTGCTGCCTCAATATCCTGAAGAGATTCAAAACATTTCCCTTTCATGGTTGTTTTGTCTTTGGGGAAGAGTCACAGTGCTAGATCCTGTGAATAAGATGGATGAGGAGACAGCATTGTGTTTTTATAAGCTGCCTTTCCACTGGCTAGCCCTTGGCAGCAGCATTCACTGTAGCTTTTTAAAATCACATGCCATAAAGACACTTATGCAACAAGACTTCCCGAACTGCTTTAAAAAGAGACAAGAATGCTTGGTTAAGTGTATTCAAAGCTAACAGCAAATTTTCAGGGAGATTCATGGCAATGTGTTTTCAACTGCAATAAACTTTTTAAAATAGAAATGTTCGCTATACATTCTAATCATGCCCCATGCATACACTGTACACACGCACACATACACATGCATGCACACACAAGCCCTCAGATCCTAAAGAGATGCCTACATTGTCACTCTTTATCCTCTTGTAAGCATGTTTTGTGTCTTTTCCTGTGTTATCTTTATGAGACCTGAAGCAAACTCTGTCTGGATTCCTGACCCACATAAATGGTAAAGTAACACCTTAGGTGTTGCTTTCAATCCATTATTTTGTGGTAGTTTTTATTAAATTTTTATTTTATCAATATATGTCTGTAGAAGATAATTACTTTTTTGTGAGGGGTTGGTATATGTACATAATGTGTCCTCAAGAATTAACAAATAGGATCACATCACATTACAAACCTTCTGCACAGCAAAGGAAGCCACCAATGGACTGAAGAGACAATCTGTGCAGTGAGAAACTTTTTCACCAGCTATTCTGTAGAGAACTAATATCTAGAATATATAAAGAACTTAAAAATCAGCCTTCCTAAAAAAAAGATCCAATAAAAAATGGATGACTGAAATGAATAGACAGTTCTTAGAAGAAGAAAAATGAATGGCCAATAAATACAAGTGGTAATTTTTTTGCATCATAATAGAATAATAATACATGTCAATTTACTTAGTTTTAACATACATCTCCTAATCTCTCAGCAATATTATTGCTGCTGCTGCTGCTGGTAATTTACCACTAGCTGCTCTCTCCCATGTCAACAATGCCCAGATATTTTTCTACTATTTGTGAGATGGAAAGAAGCTGGTACTCACCATATTGAGAAAAATTAGACCCATAATCCTTTCTGTCCAGACAGTCAAAACTGTATCTCATATTTTCCATCATATTTTTTGAACAGTTATCAGATTATTCCAGTCTATCTGCACCCATGAATCCAGATTCACTATGAGGATACTGTACTTGTGATGGGCTGCTCGTAAATTACTTACTATCATTAATTAAGAGTGGCCCATACTTTCTGTTTACCACAAAGACCAATGCTCTGTTGTCTTAGGCATATCTTCCTTTGTCTTTGTCATTCAGGTCAATTTTAGGGCATTGCCATGCATAACTGTTTCTATTAAAACTAAAGTTAGTCTATATTAAATGTGTTCCAATGGAATCTCAGAACATGGAAATGAAACATGAGAGAGTAGCAAATACTATGAGAACAAACACACAAATACTACTCAGATTTTGCATATAATTCATTACTTTAAAATACCAGCCTCTAAATCTCAATTCCTTTGCTGTTGCACTCCCCAGGAGCCATGATCTCTTCCTTTCGTTGTGTTTGTTGGTCATCTGCTTACTAATACCGTAAATCCAATTCCAAATGGTTTTTTAAAAATGTCACTCCAAAGTGTGTGAAAAATCTCATGACTGAGGAATAAAAGGAAGTAGAATCTCAATGCTTTGTTATCTCCAGATTTCTCTGCTTTGTGCCTGTGCTTTGCTCATTCCTTGTGGTCTGAAGATAAATTTGTTTCTAGACAGTTCTTTGGCTCTGCCAGTATGGAGCTTGACTGATAGAAACTCCTGAATTAACATCATACAGCTCCAGGCAGTTCCAGAGAAACCTAATTTCCTTCTTCAGTTTTAGTTCCAAAATTCCAAAGGACTGATACCTATGGTGCCAGAATTCATTATATTCCCATCTCTGACCCCTTCATTGGAGGCAAGATTGTGCCATGATCATGATCATGAGGTATTAAACTGCAGGTCATGATTCAACAACATGTGATTATTAAAGCCATACAGGTGTGTGTGTGTGTGTGTGTGTGTGTGTGTGTGTGTGTGTGCCCTTTTACCTGTAGAGATACTTGAGTCCAGAACACTTTTCACAGCCTAGAAAAATGTTTAACGTTTCTAAGAAGCTCTATGATTAGTACTGAGTTCTTGATGACTGAATAAGTGAACCACTATCTATTACTCCTCTACGACATGTGGACTTCTGAATCAGGAGTCAACCTCTTCTCCTTATTAAGGGTTGAATGTCTGCAACTCCCCACTAAAAAATATTTCACACCCTGGAACCCTGGCTGATGTGATGGTTTTTGCCTATGCCTTAAGGAACAAATTGCTTCATTCAATCATGAAGGTGGGGTTCTCGTGATGATTTAGTGTCCATAAAAATGAAAGACCCAGAGATCTCTGGCCCCAGCATAAATAGAGGCCATGGGAGCTCTCACTGAGAAGGTGGCTGTCCATAAGCCAGAAAACAGACCCTCTTCAGAAACCAATGAATCTCAGATTCCTTTTTGTGGAAAATAGAAAGAATAAGACAATAGAAA
>PVJX010013894.1:0-46248 GCA_004027295.1 Dolichotis patagonum
AGTGACTGTACCATTCTGAATGCCCACCAACAGTGGAGAAGTGTTCCTTTTACCCCACAACCCCTCCAGCACTTGTCATTGGTTGATTTTTTGATGGTAGTCATTCTTTCTGAGATGAGATAGAATCTCAGTGCTGTTACAATTTGCATCTCTTGAATGACCAGTGATGTTGAACTTTTTTTCATATATTGATTTGCCATTTGTATTTCTTCATCTGAGAAGTGTGTATTTATCTCAGATACCTATTTTTGGATTCAATCTTTGAATTTGAGGGACTTGATTTATTTTCAATTATTTATATGTTCTAGATAAAAGTCCTTTCTATGAGGTATAGTTAGCTAATTTTTTTCCCAACTTGTGAGGTTTTTTTTTCATTCTGTTGGTGATTTCTTTTGATGTGCAAAAATCTTTTAATAAGATGAGACCTCAATTGTTAATCCTTTGATGGACTTCCCATGCAGTTTGACGTTTGTTCATGAAGTATCTACCTACCTCTGTGTCTTCAAGATTTCTACCTGCTTTGTCTTCTAGTAGATTTAGTGTTTCTGTTTTAATATTTCAGTATTTGATACATTTTGACTTTAGTGCATGGTGATAGACATGGATTTAGTTTTAGCATTTGGCATGGGGAAAGCAAATTTTTCCAGGCTATTTATTGAAGAGACTATCTTTCTTCTGCTGAATATGTTTGGCCCCTTTGTCAAAGATAAAGTTACTGAATATCTTTTTAGTTGTGTCTGCATCTTCCAATCTGTTCCACTGAACCTCAGGTCTGCTTTTGGCCAGTGCCATGCTGATTCTATCACAGTGGCTTTGTAGTATAATTTCAAGTCATGGATTGTGATGACTGCTGCCTTATCTTTGTTACTCAGGATTGCCTTTCCTATTCTAGGTCTCTTATGTTTCCAAATGAATTTTAGGAATATTTTCTCTAGATGTGTGAGATATTCTAATGGTATTTTGATTGCATTAAATCTGTATAATAGTTTTGGGAGTATGGCCATTTTTACAATGTTGGTTCTTCCTATCCATGAACAAGGAATGTCTTTCCATTTTCTGATATCCTCCTTGATCTCTTTTTTCAGCTTCCTGCAGTTTTTAATGTATAGAACTTTTACCTTCTTTTTTAGTATGATTCCTAAGTATTTCATTTTTTAGGTGCAATAGTGAAGGATATGTTTTCCCTAATTTCTCTCTCAGTGAGTTTGTTGTTTGTGTACAGGAATGCTACTGATATTTTGTGTTAACTTTGTATTCAGCTGTGTGATTGAATTTGGTTATAAATGCCAGAAGTCTCTTGGTGTAGTTTTGGGGGTCTTCTATGTAGAGTATCACATTGTCTACAAATAATGATAATTTAACTTCCTCCTTTCCTATCATTATTCCTTTTATTTTGCTGTCTTTACTTGCTCTGGCTACTATTTCCTGAACTACATTGAATAGGAGTGGTGATAGTGGATATCCTTGTGTTTTTCCTGATTTTAGAGTGAAAGCTTGCAGTTTTTGTCCATTTAGTATGATATCAGCTGTTGGTTTTTCAACTACGGCTTTTACCAGATTGAGCTAAAGACCATTTATGCAGATTTTCCCTTGGGTTTTTATCATGAATGGGTGCTGGACTGTATTAGATGCTTTTTCTGCATCTATAAGATGATTGTGTGATTTTTTTCTTTGCATCTGTTGATATGGTGTATTACATTTATTGATTTGCATACGTTGAACCATTCCTGCATACTTGGAATGGATTCTACTTGGTCATGGTATATAATCTCTTAATGATTTGCTGCACCCTAATCTCCAGTATCTTGTTAGGGATTTTTGCACCTATGTTTATTAGAGAGATTTTCCCATAGTTCTCTTTTCTAGTTGAATCTTTCTGTGGTTTTGTTGTCAGGGTAATGCTTGTTTCCAGGAACGATTTTGGGAGTATTGTTTCTCTTTCAATTTCTTTAAAGAATTTGAGGAATATTGATATATGATCTTCTCTAAATTTCTTGGAGAGTTCAGCTGTGAATCCAACAGGACCTGGGATTTTCTTTGTTGTTAAGTTTTTTTTAATACATTTTCAATTTCACTAACTGATCCTGGGTTATTCAGAATTTTTATCTTCTTGATTCAGCTCTGATAGTTCATATGTTTCTAGGAATCTGTCCATTTTATCTGTGTTTTCCATCCTATCCAAGTAAAGAATTTCAAGATAAGAATTAAGGATTTTCTGAATTTTCATAAGCTCTGTAGTGAATTCACCATTTCATTCCTCAGAGCATAAATTTGAGTTTTTTCTCGATTTTTTTATAAGATTGGCTAGGGGTTTGTCAACTTTTTTTCAAAGGGCCAATCCCTTAATTCATTGATTTTTTGTGTTGCTTTCTTAGTCTCAATTGAATTAATATCTGCTTTGACCTTTATATTTTCCTCCCTTGTATGGGCTTTGGGCTTGACTTGCTCTTCTTTCTTTCGAAACTTGAGGTGCAGCATAGGTTGTTTATTGTGCTCATTCCATTCTCCTGATGTGAGAACTCACTGCTATAAATTTCCCTCTTAGGACTGCTTCCATTGCATCCCATAAAATGCAGAAAGTTGTGATTGCATTTTTATTGTACATATTTTAAAATTTCTTCCTTAATTTTAACTGTGACCCATTAGTTGTTCAGGAAGATGTTACTTAATTTTCATGTGTTTATGGGGTTTTTGCAGTTTCTTTTGTCATTAATTTCTAATTTCATCACACTATGGTCTGATAATATGCATGGGATAATTTCAGTTCCTTTGCATTTACTTAAACATGTTCTGTGGGCTAATATATGGTCTATTTTAGAGAATGCCCCATGCACAGCTGAGAATAATGTGTATTATGATATCATTGGGTGAAACACTCTGTATACAACTACTAAGTCCATTCGTTCACAGCTTTAGTTCTATTCTATTATTTCTTTGCTAATTGTTTTGTCTTGTTGATCTAACTCCTTGTGACAATGGGATAGTAATGTCCCCTGTTATAATAGTGTTATTGCTTATTTGATTTTTCATGTCTATTAATATTTATCTTATATAATTGTATGCTCCCATATTTGGTGCATAATGTTTATGATTGCTATCTCTTCCTCTTGAAGTTTTCCCCTAAGTGTGTAGTGACCTTCTTTATCTCTTTTGATCAGTCTTGGTTTGAAGTTCACATTGTCTGCAAACAGAATAGCTATCCTGCTTTTTCTAGGTTCCTGATGCATGTATTTTTTTACATTGTATTGTTTTACATTCTTTGACTTTTATCCTGTGAATTTCTTTTTTAGTTAAATGTGTTTCTTGCATGTAGCATATTGTTGGATCTTATTTCTTGCTTCATTCTGCCAGTCTGTTACTTTCAATTGGTGTTTTGAGTCATTTACATTAATAGTTATAACTGTTATGCTTTGACTTACCCTTCTCGTACTACTTTTGTGCTGTTGGTTCCATACCTTCCCCCTTTGTTTAATTCCTTGCCCTGCTTGGTAATTTCTTTCTGTTGCTGTTCTTGGAACTGTGGTCATTTTTATCCCTGTCTTGAATATCTTTCATCATCCTTTGTGGTGTTAGTTTGATGGTTATGAATTTCTTCAGTTGTTCTTTGACATGGAAGTATCTTGTTTCTCCATCAATTCTGAAAGATGGCGTTGAAGGTTACATCTATCTGGATGGAAATTGTTTTCTTTCAAGACTTTAAATACTTCACTCCAATATCTTCTTGACTTGAGGGTTTGAGTTGAGCAGTCTGCCATGATACTGATGGGCTTACCTTTATAGGTAATATGTGTCTTTTCTCTAACAGCTTTTAATATTCTGTTCTTGTGCTGAATTTATGGGACCTTGATTATTATATATCTGGGTGCAGATTTATTTTGATTATGGCTAATTGAATTCAACATGCTTTACTTATCTGTATGTCAGATTCTTTTATCATGTTTGGGAAATTTTCCATTACTTCTGCAAATAGTGTTTTTATATAATTTGGTTTGATTCCTGCTTTTTCATTGACATCAATTATTATTATGTATTATTTTTCTTTGTGTCATCTTGTAGGTGCTAAATTATCTCCTGATGCTTTTTTATTTTCAAGAGATCTTTCCTTTCATGATTGCTAGCTGTGATCCTGTCTTCAAAGTTTGAAAGCCTGTCTTTAGCTTCGTTCAAGTGGTTTTGTCAACTTTCAATGGAACTTTTAATTTCCTGGATATAAGTATGAATCCATTGCATGCATTCTATTTTTTCCTATATTGATTATTCATGGTTTCCATCCTCTGCCTATCATCATCTATTTTTTTTATCTATCTCTACTTTAGATTTGCTGAGCAATTCCTTTAGAAGTGTTGGCATTTATTTTTTTCCTGAGAAATTATTTCTGATCTGATTTTTTCTAAAGCCTCATGGATTTGTTTCTTTACTTTAGTTGCTATCATTTCAAATATTTCAAGTGTTTCCAATTTCTTCTATGTCAATGTTTCCTGAACTTGTTCTGGGTGAGCTGGAAGTTTGACATTGCATTTTGCTTCTTTGTCTTGTCATTTTCTACTTCAAAATTTGTTTTGTTGTATGTGATGATTCTTGTTTTGTAATAGGTAGCTATATCAATAGTATCAAGGCTTCTTTAGGAATCGTCTGTTCTTCAGGAATGGCTTCCATGTAGAAGATTCATGTCTGTCTCAAGATCCTACTTTCCCAATTAATTAGAAGTGGGATGTTAGCATCTCTTTGGCTCAGTCTCCAGTCCTTTTGTAGGACGGTGATGAAGTTATTGCCCCTGAGATGCCTAGTATTGTTACAGAAGGGAGAACAACTGATTACAATAGGTATGACATCCTAGCTAAAGTAGTAAAATTGACAATAATAATAGCATCAAGTACAATTTAGTAACTGACTAATTGTTGTAGCTATTGATTTTTTACTTTAGACCACAGCAACAGAGTCTATAATTATGTAACAGAAACAATCATAAATTAGCAATTTGCATGCAAAATATTTCTCCTTGGTAGAGTGGTTTTACCCTGTGGTGGGGAAATTTAGGGAGAATAGTATACAAAACAAAGATAACTGGAAAGGAAGTAGAAGCAAGGGTGGAGGACAAAGGATGCTTATGCAACTTTTGGGAAACAGAGAAGGAGGTAGACAAGATAAAATGATGGAGTATCCAGGGGTTGTCCGAACTTGGTCTCTAGGTTTGGGGAATGGGATTAGTTTTCTATGGCTGGAGTTCTCCCCAGTCATTTAGAGGGGGGAAAAGGAAAGAGAAAGCGAGACAAACAAAGAAAGAACAAAAAGGAAAAAGAGAAAGAAAAAAGAAGAAAAAAATTGAGAGAAAGGAGCTGATTACCAAATTTCGGATTCTTCCCTTGGGGATGGCTGTTCCTGAGGTCTGCGGAAGGGGTCAGATGCCTGGATCAGTTCTGTATTCCTCTACAGAGCCAGTGGGAAACTCTTTTATTCAGTGTTGCATGAACTATTTCCATGCCTATAGTTCTGCCCATCTGTCATGTGTGCCTTATCCAGGGTCCTGTTGTGTCACTGTCATTCCCACAGGTCTCTGGGCTACTCCTGTCATGGGCAGCACTGTCCAAGGTCAATGGAGGCAGAGAGGGGCACAGACTCACACACCTCTTGCCAGCCACACCATCCATGTGACCTTTCTTTATCCACCCTTTCAAAATTTCTGGATCCTTCTTTTTGTTGTGTATTTCTTTTTACAGCATACATGGAAGTTATCCTTAGTGTCTCTGAGTGATTGCAGTTTGTTTCCATGTGTCCTAAAGTACTAAGTTTAAAACAAGTAATAATGTTTACGATTTTCCAGACAAATGTTGACAAACTTAAGATTTGAATATCATTCTTTCCCCCTCAAGTTAGCTATGATCCTTTCTTGGTTGTTTTTGTTTTGTCTTTTGGTTTTGGGGGCGGACCTTTGGGGTGGCTGAGACAAGGTCTTGCTATGCCATTCAGGCTGTCCTTGAACTCACTACCAAGACCAGGTTGGCCTTCAGTTCAAGGCAATCCTCCTGCCTCAGACTCCCTAGTGCTAGAATTACAGGAGTACACCTCCACACCCAGCTACCTATGACTATAAAATGTGATCCCCAGCCATACTTATTCCTTTCAATTTGTAAAAATATAGACATATGATGTAATAAGCAACATGATTTGCATTTGAATATGATCATGGCTCTGCTTTTACCATGCTTTCTCTTGAGTTACATGAGTTTCTTCTATTCCTACTTCATAGCTGAAACATGATTGTTCACAAGCTTTGCACTGTAACAACTAAGAACTCATAAAACCCAGCTGATATGGTGTAAACTCCTGACCCAGCATTAAAATACAGATAAAGGTATTAAACACCAGGTTTTGTCTTTGTTAATTTTATAACAGCAAAAAGAGAAAAAGTAAACAAATTCACAGTGCCATCACCATTAAAAGACATATAAACCTAAAATAAACACTTCTGTTTCAGAAGTATAACCAAATTTTATGAATGACTACCTGCAAAATGAAAGTAGATCAAGGACCAAGTATAACAAACCTATTTCAGGTAGGTAAGAAACTAAATAGGTAAGTTAGAAAGTAAGTGAAATTCTAAAATATCATTAGAGCCAGTGAACTAAAAGAGATTAGTTTTACTTAAAACAACAGAAGACCACAATGGACCCAAGGCAGGTGGGGGCTAAACAGGACATTCCAACATGGACAGACACATAAATGTCCGCAGACTTTATGAAGAAGGGGCCTGAATGAAACTTGCTTTCCAGCAGAGGAAAGGTTTTTGAAAATTGTTTTTGCCATGTCTTCTGGAGAAAAACAATGATAACTGTACTGAAAAAGAGGAAAAGGAGAAAAAGAGGAGGAACAGGCAAAGAAGAAAAGAAGGAGTAGGAGAGTAGGCACAGTAGGAGTAATAAGAAGCATAATTTATTGTGGAAATGGGCCACATGACTGCCCTCAAGTTTAGGTCAACTTTCCACTATCTCTTGATAATAAAAAAAAATCCAAAACTACAAAAAATTAGGATAATGTAAACACAATCTGGTAACTCCAACATATATGGGGGGAATAAAGCAAATCCTCACTTGTAAATGGCACTCTCACCTGCAGGGCTTAACAAGATAAATATGCAATTATTCAACCCAAGAAAATCTGAAACCATGAGACACTCACTGAGAGCAGAGGTAGACCCATCAGAAACTTGGATATTAGACTACCCAGATAGGTGTATAAAATCACCATTTAAGAATAACTATATACTGTGAAATAAAAATCATGTAGGAAGATATGTATTCAATGATAGAATAAAAAGTCAGAAAGGGACTATCAAAGTGACAAAGTAGATTTAACAAGTAAACCCAACACAACTTTTAGAAAATAAATGTCTTGGTTAAAACTAAATTCTTACACATGACTTAAATAAATGACATAGCAAGAGGGAAAATTAGCAAACTGACAAATAAAAAAAAATGTACCACAGGAGAGCAAGTAGTAGAAATTATTCAGGTTTAAGAAAAATGGATGACAGATTGAGAAGTCATAATCTTAGCTCATTAATATTCTGAAACAAAAAAATCAAGTAGAACAAGGGAGATGCACAGATTTTTTCTAAATTTATTTCAAAACACAAAAGCTATCAATAAAAACAAAAGCATAGAACATAGTCTATATAAAAAATTCTATATTCTTAACAGCTTTTAGTTACTAAGAAAATCACTGAAATAGGTGAGGAGGAGAGGATCTTAAAATAAAGTGGACATTAACACGTAGCCCTAGAACGGATGGAAAGCCTCTCAGAACAGCCCCAATGCAAGCCAGCAGCAAATGCCTGCCAAATTAGAACTCTACTTTGCTATGGCTTGGATCTAAATGTCTGCTGAAGTCTCATTCTGTTGAATGTTTGGTCCCAGTGACGCGAGGTTCAAAGGTGGGGTTTCTGGAAGGAGATCGGATCGCAGGAATTAATTTGTGATGGATTTATAATTTGCTATCATTATCGGAGGTGGCAGAAACTTAGAAAGTGGGACTGGTTGTCAGGTAAGGATAATGGCAGCGTATCTTTGGCTACTATATTATGTCTTGCCCCTGGTCCCTTCCTTCCTGGCTCTTGTGGGCTCTTTGCTGCCATCAGGTGAGATGCTTTATTCTGCATTGTTATGCATTTATTCATGATGTTTCTGCTTCACCACAGGCCTAAAAGTGATGGAGCCAACCATGGACTAAACCTCTGAAACTATGTGCCTGCCTATGTCTTTCCTCTGGAGTTTATGTTCTACTGTCTCAGCAATGAAGAATTAACACACACCCCAACTAACACTAATTTTCAACAAGTGATCAGCCTAAGAGATTCTGCAGATTGAAAAGAAAAACTCCAAACAAAACAAAAATAGAGACTTTTCACTCCAGCCACACATGTAGAGGCTAAGAAGTCAAAACACTGAATTTTATAAGAGAAAAGAAATATAAAACATAAAAAGTTCGTCAGGACAATATAGTGAGAATATTTTTAAAGAATTTGTATAAAAATTGCAATAACAGAGTCTAAATCATAGTATTATTAAAGTGAAAGATTAAAAACAATGAATAGAAATGGGATGTATTTCTAACAGACAGTGATAGGTACTTATATTTCAAAAAACACTTAATTTGAGAAAGGGTTGGATTTTGATTAAACTCCTTTAAAATTTGAATGGAAAAGCACATAAAGAATAGAGAGAAATTCTTCAAAGCATTAGGCAAAAGTAAATCTAATAAAGAAAAATGAAGAAAGGAAGAAAAAAGATGTATAAAAGCAGAACAAGTAAACACACCAAAATGAAAGTATAAAAATAAATTCAAATACATAACTAGCCATTATCACTGCAAGTAGAGTAATAATCGGTTGTCAGAGAAATACTTCTGCAAAATTACAGAGCAAATATCTTAGACTTTATAGGAAATTTTCTGTCCTATTCATGCAAATTTGCCATGCAACAAAAGTCCATCCACAGACAATACAAATTAATAGCTGTCTTCCAGCAACACTTAGCTATAAAGTAAATATCAGTGTAGATTTGGACAGTGGGCTGTGGCTGACTGGCTCCTGGCCCACGTTTACCAACTAAAAAGCACCAAGGTTGAGATTGGGAGCAGGGCAACTGTATTTTCCTTCACTAAGCAGATTTAACAGCCTACTGAAAATCCACACTAGTGATGTGAGACAAGAGGAAGAAAGAAAGAAAGAAGATGAAAGCTATGCAGATTGTGAAGAAAAGCTGTCTTTATTAAAATATGATGTGACTCACACCTTTTTTATGGTCAGTAGTACAGATTGAGCAACCCTAATACAAAAGTCACAAATTCCAAGATATGACACATTTTGAGCACACACCTTGACAATATAAGCAGAAAATCATAGCGTAACACATTTTTCATGCATAAAATTATTGTTTAAAATGCATATATATGAATTGTGTATGAAATATAAAGAAATTTTAGGTGTATCATGAGCACATCCCCAGGCCATCTGTATTATCTTAAAAAATACAGATCTTAAATATTTCTGGCCATTGAATTTTGGATAAGAGATATTCTACCTGTGTTCTATGGTATAGAAGTGCTAATTTTTAATATTTGCCTGTTGAAGTACATTAGAGCTGTTTCTAGTTTCAGTGATTACAGTGTTTGTGAAAATGTCTGATCATCTACGCTGTTCTGTTTATCTATTTGCCTGTTTTCCCACCAAAGTCACTTTGTCCTGTTACTACACCCTTACAGTATGTCTTAAAATTATGACACAAACTTTCTCTTTTTATTTTTTCTTTTAAAATCTGTTTTAGCTATTTAAATGTTTCTGCGTTTCCATGTCTATTTTTTCTAGAATGAAAATTTTTAATTATTAAATTAAATTTATTGGTACAATTTAGATATACATAGTGATCATATTCATCATAGGGAATTTGTACCCATACGTGATGTATCTTGATTCTTCTTTTTTCCCATTCCCCTCCCTTCGACCCTTCCTTCCCCTCCTTATTTACTAGAGTTGTTTTCACTTCCCCATTTTCTTCTTTTCCACTTCTTCCTTTCCCCTCTCCATATGCATTTTAGGATGTTTACCTACCTCTACAAAAAAAATCTTTCTGGTTATTTTTAAATTACATTATACCTTGTATCAATTTGAAAATGACATATCTAGTGCATGAACACATATCTCTTTCTGATTTATCAGTGGTTTGTACTTTTTATAATGCAATACCTGTACATTTGTTGGAGTTTTACACATGTAATTCATTTTTTTTAGTAGTTGCAAATGATACTAAGTATATTTTTAGTTTAGTTTTCCACATATTCATTGTTAGTACGTAAAAATACCTTCTGAACACATTTCATGTTATTAGATATATTCTTTAGGATTTCTTGTCATTTTCCATGTTGGTGGTAATCACATCATGTGGGCATGTATGGATAGTCTTATTCTTTTCTTTTCATTTCATACTATTTTCTTTTCTTGCCTTATTACTCTTACTACAATTACTAGTTTTACATTTTTGTTGAATAGAATGGTGAGCCCAGATATCTTTGCCTTTTTACTGCTCTTAAGGGGTAGGTATTCTGTCTTTAAACATTAATCATGATATTATATATAGGAGATTTTCTTTGCTGTTGTTTTTGTTGGTCTTTATAAAGTTGCAGAAATTTACCTCTATTCTTACTTTGCTAAGAATACCTGAATGGACATTGAATTGATCAGTAGACTAACAGGACATGAAAAGTTTATTGATATGTACTCGGATTACACAGTGTAACTGGCGTATAAGAAATTATCAGTTATATACTGGGAAAATATGTGATGAGAACATTTAAAAAACAAAAGATACCTAATGATGATTAGCTTGATTAACCTTTTCACAGTGTGTATTTATACCGAACATCACACTGTATACTTTACATATACTATTTCTTGCTTGGAAGTTATAGGAATCTAGGGGGAAATCTAGGGGATTTAGGGGGAAAAAAGAGAAATTACCATCTGGGGTATTTTTGCATAGCATTCAAGAATATTGACATGTAGCTTATTAAAATCTTCCTTCTTTTACAACTGTGTATTTGTGTACAGCTGTGTTGGGGTCTGTTCCTAGATCCTCAGTCTCCAAATGGGTGCACAGCAAAGGCCCAAAGGAATGAGACAAGTGCATGGCATGGTCTTCAGGGCTCCAGGAGGACTAAAATCCTCTGAAGAGCTTGTAACTCTGCCAGCTGGCCAACCGACTAACCCTGGGCAGCCCATATTTAATCAGAACAAGCAAGGAGTTGAGTGGAAAACACAGGAAACCTGAGCAGGAGCTTGGGAGGGGTTCAAGGACCCCTCAGAGCAACAGACAACGCTAATTAAGGAAAACCATCCAGAAAGTCTCCAGGTGACCTCGGCTGTGGCCTCTCTTGCCCCCTGAGGTGTCTCCTCATTCTCAGGTCAGCCATGCCCGGGCCATGCCAGCCCTGCCCATGTATTCAGCTGGATTATTTTAAACACTGTAACCAAAAGAACACTTGGCAGCATATTGAATGCAGTAGATACCTAAGTCTAGCTCTTTTCTATTAGACTTTCTTTCAGTTTCAAAAATGTAAAACAGTATCATTTGTCTAAGATTTTAAATTAAAAAATTTTGCAATAACATAATTGCAAAAACATAATCAGTCATTTTTAAACAAATATTTTTAAACTTTGGTTTTTAATTTCTAATATATTTAACTTAGGCTAGATACTTTACAAAGAAAGAAGGCTTCATTCCTTCATAGTTCTGTAAATTTAAAAGCACGGTGCTTAACTTATGTTCAGACTGTGCTGAGACTCTTCTGGCTACATCCTAACAGGCTGGCTGGTGTCACAGTGATGGAGCAAGGAGAGACAACCACTCAGGAGCTAGGCTTGAGCTTTTTGTGAGCACCTGCTCCTATGGGAAGTAGAGGCCCACAAGACCCACATTAATTCCTTCTGTGTAGTGTCCGCAATGACCTACTCCACCAACCCCCTTAGAAAGGCCCCCTCACCTCTCCACCTCACACACTGAGGACCAGGCTCCCACAGGGGAACCCCTGGGAGGCACACTGAAACTATATCTAAATCACAATGGCTCATTAACTTCACTTTCATTATTTTGTTTCAATTGTGTTTGTTTTATTTATTTTGCAAGTTTTTGTATTATATTTACCTAAATAAAAAACATAAGCAGTGAACAAATAAATATAGCAATACATATGAAAACATCATGTTAAAAAATAAAAAAAACTACTACTGAGACTTATAACGGTCTAGAGAGAAGAGGCTAGACCTGAGAGGATGTGAAAGAAAGCCAGTACACTCATCACTAATGACCCTTTGTAAAGGAAAAGAATAGAACAGAAATCAGTTTCTGTGAAATAAAGTAAGGAGAAGCGGGGTAGTGGGTGGAAAGGAGGGTGATGAGAGAGTTGTATGATACAACATGTAATAGCCACATATGAAAATGTCACAGTGAAATACAGTATTTTATAAAATTAATATGCATTTATACAAATGCATAATGAGAAATTTTTTGTGTGATTCAGCTCACTGAAAATAATGATTCATCATACTCAAACTTAAGACAAATGTTGGAGACTTTCCTGAATATCAAAGGTAAATAAAATGGTGGGCAGTTATCTATAGCAGGGGAAATAAGGTTTTACAGATTTCTTTGTTGTAAAAAGTCCAATACGGAAGACTAGTAAAACACACTTGTAAAATTAAAAATATGGGCTCATCATGGCTGGAATCAGCCCTCCCTTTGTAAATAAATAAAAACCTGTGCAAATAGTTTGCAGAAACATAGTCTCTGTGAGAAGAAAAACCTAGAAAGTGAGCCTGACATTCATCCCCAATTTCTGCAGAGAAGTGGAACTTAGCTGACTGCCTGAAATGAGAGACAAATGTCAGGGTCAGGAGACATAAGATACATGGATTACCAGACAAAAGGGGCAGTGTAACCTAACAATTGCAGAAATCTTCACAGACGTCCCCAAGATTGTTCATGAAAACTAAGTTAATTTACTTCATAGAAGGAAATTCCAGGAGCTCAAGAGAACAAGCAAGGAGCTAAGGTGAATAGTTCCCAAAGCTTGTGCTACTGGGAGACACCTCTTTGTTGAATACCTTGGCTATCTAATGGAGGCACAAGAGGGAACACAATCTTTAGTGGGTTAACCTAGCCATAGAGTAAAGCTAAGCTAAGCCTGGCATAGGCAAGCTTTAAAACAAGCCTCAAAAGCAACATTTTAATCCTGGCTAATTTAAATTCTGCCAGCACTAGAATACAATATTCTTTGAAGAAAGACAACCAAATGCAGACACTCAACAGGAAATTTATTGAGATGTAACATGAGGCAAAAGATTAGCAGACATGACAAGAAGCAGAAAACCATAAGCCACAGTCTGAAGAAAAGCCAACAGAACAATATAAACAATGTCAGAAGGGGATGCAATCAGCAGAGAAAGATTTTAAGACAGGTACTATAAATACGGTCTTAGATTTAAATGAATATTAAAATGAAAAGGTCATAAAAGATAAAAAGAAGCATTTCCGGAGTGGAGAACGCAGTGTCTGAAGTTAAAGTTACACTGGATAGGAGCAGAACCCTCCCGTACACTGCCTATGAGCCGTGAGTGCGAAGACAGAAATGAAGAGTGTCCAGAGGGAAGCCTGGAGGAAACAAGGGGGAACCAGACTTCAGTAAGCAACAGGACCACAGGAAGCAGAAGAGGGAGGGGGATAAAGTAAAAGTTAAAGAAATTCTGAATAAAGTTTGATGAAAACTTTAAGCCAACATACCCAAGGCTCAAAAAAACACAATATAAATGGCGGGGGAACTATCAACGTATATAGAATTTAAATGTCAAAAATTTGTGATAAAGAGAAAATCTTAAAATCAGAGAGGGAAAAAAGAGATGTACAGAAATAAAGAGACAACAGGAGTCTTATTAGAAACAAAGCAGAAGACAGTGCTAAAAATATGCAGTAAATATGTGTAGCGTATCTGCAAAAATATCTATCCATCTAGACAGATAAAGCAATATATCTTCCAAAAATGAAGATAAGTAAGAACTTTCTAGAGAAACAAAAGGTTATAAAATTTATTACAAATGACCTGTAATATAAGAATGATAAAGCAATTCTGCAAGCAGAATTAAAATGATACCCAATGGAAAGCTTTTCTCATTTTGAAAGTCTATTTAAAAAATAATTAATCATTACAGTAAAAAGTAATTGAGGAATGTAAAAGTTGACGTGTGACAACAGCAAATAGGAACTGAAAGAAAAATGAAACTACATCACTGTAAGATTCATGCATTACACTTCATAATAGAATTCATATATTACAGTCTATGCTTGTATATTTGTATACTCTACATATTTAAATCTAAGACTATGTTATAGTAGCTACTTCAAAGTTCTTGTTAGCTTCAGCATGCCGTATACAACACAGTATACTGTTAATTAAAGTAGACTATAGGAGGTCTATTTTAAACACAAGTCATCTTTAAATGAAATTAAAAAAGTATAACTAATTGGCTGACAATGGAGATAAAGTGGAATCCAAAAATATTTTAAATGTTTTAAGTGTCTCAGTTGTCTGCAATTTCCAAGTTACACAAAGGAGGCTAAGTGTAGAAAAGCATAGACTGTATTGCTCCGAGGAGCCCAGGCCCAGTGTGATTGGGCGAGGGTCGGGCAAGAGGTGTGAATGTGTACCCCGCGTTGCTGAATCGGTGTCTGTCTGTCCCTTTCTGTGCGTGTGTACGAGCCCATGCCTGCATTAAAGAACATCCAGAAATGTGGCAACAATCACTCACTCAAAGGTTTCGGTAGAACTGTTTGCAAATACTACTGCCGTGTTAAAATAATGTCAGCTCATTACAACAAGCCTGCCAGGTGGGCCTGGTGACACAGACTTACAGTCCTAGCACTCAGAAGGAGGGGGCTGGGGATGTGGTAGGCTGCCTCCAGGTCTCACTCCCGGGACTGTCATCTATATGGAATCTCAAGTTGGTGACTAATTTGACAGCTTTAATTTCAATAACAGGAAAATTAAAGGAAAAATTTTGACATTAAAATATTCATAGTGTACTTTTTGTTAACAGCATGTATTTTATAAACAGAGGTTAGTGTACCTTGTACCTTCCTGCCTTTGTTCCACATCTTTCTGCTAACTTTTCAGATATTTTCTGTGCAAGTCATTTTTTTCAGAGTCTGAATTAATTGCATGTTTTCACAGAATTTTCCCAATCCTTCCAGTCAGACTTGACCTTTCTTTTTAAGAACTGAGCCCTTCTTTTTTTTTTCTATTTGGGCAAAACACCAGTGCTTTGAACGCATGTGCATTAATAATTACTCATGTATCAACTTATCATTACTTTAATGAAATAACTCGCTTACTAAACTTCTGCAATGGGCTGGCCATGGGTTGTGCCTGTGAGGCCCACCTTTACTTTTAGTTTACTTTCCTCCAGTCAGCACTTTCGCTCCGGCCGGGTACCAGGAAGGTTCTCCAGCCTGTGTTCTTCTAGAGATACCAAAACTGTTTTGCAGGGCTCCCTAACTCTCACGGAGGAGATCAATCTCTTGAGTCCACATTTCTTGTCTTCCTACCTGGCCCCCCATGCCTGGTTCACTTTATCTCTCTCCATGTTTACTTTGTATTTGATTTCTTTGTAAATACAAAACTACAACAGATCCATGAGTGTGCTTCCCTCTACACGCGCGGACGCTCAGCTTAGAACATCTTTTGCTCGGTGTCTCAGGGAGAATGTTGCCCCCTTTTTCCTTTTGAGGTATAACTGGCACGTCAAATGTCCATCTTGATAAATACACCTGTATTTAACACGCTCATTTCCTCGTGGAGTTACTATCGTTTTTGTGTATGTAATGAGCCCTCTTAAAATCAACCATCTTGGCAAATTTCAAGCATCCAATACAGCATTGTTAATTACAGTCACAGTGCAATGCATTGCTCCCCACAACTTGCACATCCTGCATGACTGAAAATTTGTATTCTTTGTCCAACATCTCCCCTTTTCACCTGATTCCAACACCCAGCCAGCAACTACCAAATGATCTCATTTTGGAAGAACAGCTATAGTTACAGCTGTGTACAGGTACAGATACGCACACAGATACACATACACACACTGATGTCTTTTCGCGGTGTGCATGCTACCACTGCACTACCAAGCTGCATCCCCAGTCCTCACTTCTGGGAATATATCTAAAGGAAATAAAATTCCCGTCTGGAAGAGATGCTAGCGTCCCCATGGTCACATATACAAGCTATGAAAGCCACCTACACTTCCGTTGGTGGATGAATGGGTGAAGAAAGCACGGCATGTGCGCTGGAGTATTACGCAGCCTTAACTAGAAGGAAGTCCTGCCGTTTGCAGGGACGTGCCCAGGCTGGAGGGTGCTGTGCTTAGTGGAACAAGCCAAGCTCCAGAGCACAGACACCGCGGGGCCTCACTGACGCGGGTCCTGTTCCCACGTTTCCGGAGCCTCTACTGCGGCCTCAGGGTAGCCGCCGCGGGTGCTCCGCGTCCTGCTTTCCTTCCCTTCCCAGCCTCCCCACGCCACCCGCCACCCGCCACCCGAGCCTTTCCAGCTGGAAAGGAAACGATCTTGACTGGTCCAGCGCTGGGGTTTTGTGGAACTGGGGTGCCCTCTACTGTTTCCCAGAATTATAACTACGCAGCTTAATTTCATTCAATAAAAGGGAAAATGCTAATGGAGCAAAAGGGAATTCCGCTGCTAGGCCAGGATTTCTCAGCACAGAGAGGGAATTCCACAGCAAAGCAAGAATGACTGAAGCTGCAATAAGCATTGTTTTAGCAGTGCGCATTTCTAGAAGGTTCTGGACTGCACTGTGTCTCCGTTCCCTCGGTCAGTCCGTCTACCTTGAGACTGTATTATACATTATATAAACATTATGAGGCGACCCTGGGATATCACTTCATGCTTCAGTACAGTTTTAAAGAATGAACTTGTGAAGGGGGAAGGAGGGAGGGAGGCATAAAAAGAATTCAGATGTTCTATATACTGTACATGTATCAGCTCCTCAAGAAATGTAACTATTGCATGCTGCAAACAAGCACCAACAAAAATAAAAATAAAAGCTTCATTTTTATTTGTAAGAAAAAGTGTTAACATGAGGCTGACAGAAAATTGAAGAAAACTTTATATGTAATCTGTTAAAAGGATATATTTACTTACCAGTATTTCCCCATAAAATTAATATCCATAACTCTCACAAATGCAAAACTGATTCCTTGTCCCTTTTTTGGCAAAAATCAGTGCTAGATTACTTTGTGCAACAATCTGTAAAGCTTTAAAGTCACTATTTGAATCTTTTAATTCGTATTGTGTTGTTTCGCCCAAAAAGGTCAGATGTATTTAGTGTTTCTAAATTCAAGATTCCAACATCCAAAAGATGAAAAGAATATGAACCCAATTGCAGAATCATCTCATTCTTTTTAATCTAATGCTTCTGACCATTATGTTAGTTATGCATCACAGTGACAATACACCTGACATAGACAACTCCTAAGAAGGGCAGTTCGGGAAGTGACTTGGTCCTGAGGCCACTGGGCCAGTGCTGAGCATCCTGCAGTGCGTGATTTGCTCAGCTCACAGCCGCCCAGAAGCAGACAGACAGAAAGAGAAGGGGCCAGGGTTCAGCATTCTCTTCCGGGGCACAGGCCAGTCACCACTAGCGCACCCCCACGTGGGTTCTCCACTTGCAAAACCCCCAAACCACAGCAACTGTGAAGGACTCTATCTTCCTGATGTATCTTTGGGAATACAGATACTAAAGAGTGTCAGTGTATCATTCTAGAGCTAGAAAAGCCTTACACACTGGCATCTTACTAGAGTTTCACCAAGAACCACTAAAATCGGACTTACTTAATACTACGGCCAAAAGTATAACCGGGGTAACAGTTTCTGAATATTAGCACTCTTACACATATGCGTGTCCTGTTTCTAGAATACATTATGACTTCTTATGGGAAACATTTCAAAATTTCTGGAATGCGCCAAAATACCAGTAGGTAGTTTAGATTTGGAATAGTCTGCGTGAGACACCACTGGAAAACGGGGTTTTGTACACCTGAAGAATAAAGATCTTTGAGAGAGGGGTGTTAGCGATTTGGCTTCCCTCGCCTTGGCTGTTAAAAAGACACCACAAGCAGTGCGGGCTCCCAAAAGGTGGAGGGCGACGGTGTAAGGATCAAGTTCTCTGGAATATTTTCCCTGGGTGTTCCCTCCACGAGCATGGGGCACCCCTCACGTGGGCCACAGCACAACACTGATGTGCAGGGGTGTTGTGCGTTGGCATCCGTTTCGCTAGAGTTTTCAGGGGACCCGCTTATACCCAGGTGTCCCTAGCCACCCCCTCCATCTCTGGAAGGACACCACTGACAGAGGAAACAGACACAGTGACAAAATAAAACCGTCTGTGCGTCCGGGTAAGTGGAGGCAGTGTTAGGACTCTGGGAGGCACCGAGGAACCCCCCCCCCCAACCTGGACCCCAAACTTACTTCCAGGTCTGCAAACCCCATTGGCCCCAGGCTGCCACTGACACCACACCTTCTATCCAAAACTCGAATTTCGGAAAAGCCCACCGCGCTGCAGTTCGGGAAGGGCTCCCTTCTAGGCTCCAGCTCTACTGTCTGGCTTTTCCTCTCAAAGCGCTGGGTTAGTGGCCACTCAACAGCCAAACAGAAAGGCTTTCCCCACGTCCGCTTCTCTCTGAAGAGGGGAAGAGGCGAGGGCACCCCGGGGCGCTGAGGGCGCCTGGCCGCCCTAGGAAAGCAGGGCTCCCCACGCCAGGCCTGCGTCGCTGTCGCGGGCTGCTGCCTGCGGGGCGCAACCCTGCCCTCTCGGCCCCAAGGGGGTGTCGTGGACCCCAGTATGTGCCTGGGGCCCTGGAGAAACTTCAGCAGCAGCACGGTCCCCCCAAGGCAGGCTGAGCCGCAGGCCTGCGCGCTGCCCCGCGCCCAGCCAGGCCGCGGGCGGCTCTGCGCGCGTCTGGCGGCCCCTGCCGGAGCCGCTCTGCAGAGCTGCGCCGCGCGGCCGGCCACGTGCGCCGGGTGAGAGCAGCGCCGGCCGGGTCTGCGGGGGGCGCGGGGCGGGGGCGCGCGGGGCGGGCCGGGGCGGGGCGCGGCCGAGCTCCCCACCCGGCGCTGCGAGCTGCGCCCGGGGCGTGGGGCGGTGACGGGAGCGGGCGGGGAGGAGGAGGCGCCTCGCCGACGGCTCGGCCGCGGTCGGCGCGGGGACCTCGCGGGTCCACGCTGTTCGGGCGCCCGGGCCCCGGGCGCACCGCCGGACTGAGGCGGCCGCAGCGCAAACTTTCCCCGGCGACTGAGGGAGCGGCCACGGCGGAGGGCGGGAGCCTGGCGCGCAGCCCTACCGGCAGGGCACGGCGGACCCCGCGGCCCGGTAGGAGTCGGCTGGGAGCTCTGCCGCTGCTGCGCGGGGCGGGAGCGGTCGCCCCCCTGAGGATCCGTGCCCGCGCGGGGTCCCGGCGGCGCTCGCGGGTGGGCGCGGGCCCGCCGGGGTGTCGCGCGCGTGTCGCGCGGCTGCTCGAGGCCAGGGACTCGGAGGTGCCGCTGCACCGGCGCCGGCGGCCGCGGAGGAGGTGCCACCGGCGGCCCAGGACCGGCTCGGCGCGGCGAGAACGGTGTGGCGAGGGGCGCGGGAGGGCGGCGGCCCGGGCCCGCGCGCCGTGGGCAGGGCAGGTGCGGGCGGCTGCGGCTCCGCAGTGCCACCGCGCCCCACCTGCCTGGCTCCGGCCTGGGCTCCGAGCCGCAGCGCGGTCCCGGGACCGTGGGCTCGTGGCCGGCCGTGCGGGTCACCGCTCGGCCGGGGGGCGCCAGGCGCAGGGCTCCCGCATGCAGTGCCGCGTGCTCGCCACCGGGGTCGGGGGACGAGCCCGGGGAGCGTCCGCTAGCACCGCATGGCAGGCGCGCTGCCCTCCTCGGGAGTTGCGGAGGTCCCCGGCCTGGGAAGGGGAAGTACCTGTTGTGTGTGTCCCCCGCCTGGAGTTTTGGGGGGTGTCCCCTGAAAATCGGTCGTTGGCGAACTCCCGGTGGCTGTGTATCTGGAGCATCTATCTGCGTTATGCGCATGTTGAGGAATATGTGCTTCTCTAAGCTTAGAGCCCGGGATGGTGACTGCCTGAATGTCAGATGCTTTAATGAGGGCCCAGCCCAGAAGCAAACCGGGAGCTTCCCCAAAATCGGTGATTCAGTCACTGGGTCCTGGGGGCAGGATGTGGAGAATGTGCTCAGCTCCCTTCACTGGCAGCTATTCTTTTCGCGTGATCCTGTGTAAGACTTGTTTCTCAAACGTGCCTTTTTCTCTCTTTCCACCTGCTTTCTCTCAACACCTTGCAGCAAAAGAGATAGCGTGTTGGCAGTGAACGAGGGGCAAATACTCCAGAAAGGTAAATTTATTCCACTTGTAGACTTGACAATCACAAAATACAGTTGCTCAGATAACAACGGGCATTTTTTTTTAATAATTGGTCTAATGGGTCATTTAATAACGTGCCAAAAGGTGAAATAGTGTTTGAGACCTGGGGAAAAAAATCAGAATGATTCTGCAGTCTGAGTAAATGTAAAATCGAGCCAGAGGGTAACTTGTGTTACACCCCACCTGAGGGCCCCAGGAGGCAGTAGGAAACACCCTGTGTGTGTACCTGCAGGACAGCCGCAGCCAGCTGCCTTTTCTTTGTTAACTGTCGCCTAGTAGCAGTGTGACTTCATTCCGGTGTAGCGACACAAAAAATGTTCGGGTTCATGTACTGTCCCCTTTGTGTGCTTTCCAGCTTCAAGATTAAGTTGGAGAGAAGAACAGTGATTCTTCCACATTCGTCTGCTTCGACTCTTATTCTTACTGGGAATGGACAATGGAATGTTCTCTAGCTTTATCATGATCAAAAACCTCCTCCTCTTTTGTATTTCCATGAACTTATCTAGTCACTTTGGGTAAGTTTGCCTCTGTGCTTTTATTCTATAATTTAGGGACTCTGGTGCCTTTGTGAAACTTTATGTAGCAGACCATCAATGCAGCGAGCCCCTGCTGGCATCCTGTGCAGACTGTGCCCTCCTGTTGGTTGTCTTGTTTGTGACCCGCACTCTTTTCCTGACCAAGGCTGCTTCTGGCGTGGGGTCTCTGGTGTGAGCTGGAGGAAAGAGGCAGACTGTTTTCAGAAACGGATCCAGAAGGCAGGTCAGAGTCAGCTGGGTTTCCTCCCGTGTGGGTTAAAATAAACTTGAGAAGCTCTCTGGCACAAAGGGCACCCACTGTTGGTGGACAGGGTGGTGCGTAGCATTCTGAGTGCCCTCCTTGGTTCCCCTGGGTGATGCATTTGCCTTTAAAGTCAAGCCCGTGCTATGCATATGCCACTGAAGAGGACTGAGCAGCCAAGGGTGTGGAACTGTCCAGCTAAGCACAGTTGCAGGGATCATCTACACACATCTGCGGGTCTGAGTACACCCCTGGGGTGCTTGGGTAGCCCTTTCCATTAACTTCTTCCATTTTGGCCTTTAGTATCCATGTGCGGGGGTCTCACCCCTCCCCTGCCTTGGACAGACTGGTAATAAACAGCATTCCAGGTGCAAGTTCTTCAGAGGCTGACATTCCTCTGCTCCCCTTCTCCCCTGCTTGTTCTGGAAAATCAAAAGGATTGAATTTCGAAACTAATGGAATATAGTGAAGGAATTCAATTCCAGGACCCAAGTTGCCAAAGCCTTAGTTCTGTTAGACAGGTGTCGAGGCAGTGCAGTGCCGCCTGCTGAAGGCTAGAGAACAGGCAGTGGCTCTGGTGTGGCCTGGCGAGGCCTGTCCATCTACAAAGCAGAAGCGACCCTTCCGTGGGGGCACTGATGTCTTTGATCTGTGATGGAGACACTTTTCTGATGCTTCCAGATTTGAGCAAGGGAAGAGAGACTGCATGTGTGTGTGTGTGTGACGTAGGACTTCCCAGAGTGGCCAGAGAGCACAAGCCCTAGCCCCCAAGGGGCACTGTGTCCAGCAGATGTAAGGACCGTGCCTGTCCCTCGCTCTCATGAGCCAATCAGCCTGTGCACCACAACCTTACCAGTGCAAACAGGTGCATGGGTGTCTTCTGAGTACTCCTTGGATTGGGGTGTCTCCAGCCTTCCCTGCCATTTCTTTATTAAATGAAGGTCTCCTTTTCCTCGTTTTCTCCAACCGTTAAATCCTATAAGGGCTGGTGTTCACAGTGTTCTTCTGAATGGAAGCTGTGTGTATCAGTGAAGCCCTATAGAATAGCCAGTGTTGCAGATTAACACATTGCATAGTCCATTTGTTTACTGATATGCTGCGTGTATTTAGTGATGCTCTAGAAGTGAAGAATGTGCTAGGAATGCAAGCATACAGCTCTTTATGATATCTTAGTGAACATAAATTATTGTGAATTTATGTAGAATAGGCAAGAAACGATGACACTTTGTGATAGACACAAGTCTGAAATCAGAAGTGACAGATGAGAGGAGTGTAACCACAAAGGATAGTTGTCACACTTTATTTCTTACTTAATTATGTAGCATTCTGAAGTCGTATTCAGCATGCAGAGAAAATTGTGAGACTCTGGGAAAAAACACTGAGCAAGTGGTAGGAGACCCCTCGCTCTTCCCAGAAAATTAATGTTGTAGCTGTAAATATTTTAGGTATGAAAATTTTAGTTTTTATAGCCCAACATAGAACAGTACCTAAAACTGCAAAAAAAATGTGATATTCAGTAAAATATATGACAAAGGGGAATGTCTTGAATTCTACCAAACGCATCCATCCTCCACAATTTGCTGTTTGCATTTCCTTGTTCTATGCATTTTTATACTGTCCACTCTCTTTATCACTGAACCTTTAGCATCACAAACTCTGCCATCTGTATGATTTCAAAACAGACATCTTACTACAGGTACGAATGGGTTTTTATTTGCTGTTTTCCTAATTTGAGATGTTTGTGATGTTTATGATTGTACTGCTACACATTTTCCTGTAGTGAGCATGCATGGCCTTCAGGGAGTTAAAGTGTGTGAGGTTATTTCTGTAAAAAGATTCTGCTATAAGTGGAATTTCACGTCAGGCGCTTTGAGTGCTTTGAAACTCTTGATCCTGCATTCCAGCTGCTTTTGATAAAGCAGTTTTAGTAAAGTGAGAAGCCAAGCTGCACACACTATGCAACAGAGCCTATTTCTTAACAGCCACAAAAACCCATAAAGGTATTAAGGCCCCATATCTTTCTCTTTCTGTGTGAGGCTCTTCTGATTTGCACACTGCCTAAAAGTACGTAAGAATAATTTTGTCAAAGCCTAAAGAAAGTGTCATAACAGTCTGAATTTACACTTTATTGGAATAATAGCTACCACAACTCAGAGCACCTAATTTTATATTTACGTGTTTTAGGTTAATTCTAACACAACCTTAGGAGCTGAGCACTATTGGCCCGATTTTCCAGCTGCGGAAAGTAGGATGGATGAATAGCTAACTTGAGAGGTTTGCAAGTGGAATAGCTGCTGGGATTCTTTACTCAGCAGACTCAAACACGTGGTCCTGCCTGTTATTTCTTACCATCCCTTATTCCAGTACAATTGGTTCTCAATAGATGAACCAAGGTGTGGGGGAGGGTGTGATGTGATTTTTTTTTTTAAGGGACAAAAGATCTTTATTTCTGAGAATTGACATACAAAAGGCAGAGGAGGGAGGGGAGAAAAGAAAGAGTGAGAATGGGCCTGGGCTGACGCCAGCTCAGCAGGGGCCAAAGTCCGGACCGGACAAGAAGAGAAACCCCCAACTAGGAAGAGCAGAAAAGAAAGGTGCGTGCTCCCCGCCCCCAGCCAGGTGCCTGCCTTCCCTCTCCTGAGGGTGTGATTTTGAAAGGTGTTTTCTGCTTCAGGGTAGAGAGAAATATTTTTTGTATTCTGAGATTAGGGAGGATAAAGGGTTTCAGTAAATCCTAATTTTTTTCTCTTAAAAAGAAAGTGACAGAGGCCCTAATTTGAACATGATTGTAGGACTGGAGTAGCACTGTGGTACAAGAGGCCAGAGAACTAACTGCAGGGGGGAATGTGAGTTACTGGAAGTGTGGGGGGGGAACACGGGGGTCAGATTTTGGGCCTGTACTAAGTTTACATGCGGTGTTGGCAGCCAGGAAATGCATTTGTGAGAAGGGAAATATATTTGGCAATTCTGTAAGATAATTAATGTGCAATTGCTTTAAAATATTTTTTAAAGCTCAAATCATAACGTTTATGTTCTGAGACCACAGTGGAATAAAACCAGAAATCAATAATAAGAACAGAAACCATAAAAATGTGGAAATAGAACAACATGTTTTTAATTGGTCCGTGAGTAATTAAACAAAATTAAAAGGAAAAAAATTCTTAACAAATGAAAATGATATTGAGTATTTAAAAATGTGTGAGATACAGCATAATTTGCTTTAAAATATTGTAAGGGTTATTTCCCTTCTTTCTGTAAGTCTTATTCTACATTTGAACAGTAACTAACGGTACTGTTGATACCTTTAAAATTTTATGATTAATCTTGAATTATAGAGCAGAGCATGAGTCAAGCACTGAACTGAACACAGGCTTAATTTGACAGTCAGCCTCCTGGTATGATCCATTTGGAGATGTAAGATGCTTTAAGTCATTACAATTATTTTAATGAAACTAGTAACCCAAAGTATCTGTGGAGAAAAGCTAGCTCTGAAATAATATTGGAATCAATGTAATAACCAAATATATAATAGAAGTTTAAATGGAATTAATTTGTCATTATTCAGAAAGTCATACATAGCATAAGTTAAAGTCTGATTCCATTCATTTCAATGATTTATGTTGAGGAAAAAGGTATGTCGGACTTTGATTACATGAGGCCATAACTCAAATAGACTTTGGAAGACAACACTTTGTCCCTGGCACTTAGGAGAAGCACGTTCTCATGGAAGTTACTTGCGAATATGCACAGGGAAGGTTTTTCTGTGTTTACACGAGTGGGCTAGCTGGGCCTCAGGTGTCTTTAAGGGCCCTTTTCATACGCGAACTCAAGGACAGTTGCCTTCTCTTAACTGGAGCGGGAAGTACATTGTGTCCGAACAGGCAGGCACTCATAGCGTCTTAAATGGCATGGTCTCTCTCATGTATCCCCACATGATGAATCTTCCTACTCTTAGCTTCAGGGTCATGAGGCCCAGGACATAGAGTCATTATAGCAATTATAAAAATGCTTAGAAGCACCGCTGAAGTAGTTAGCAAGGACAGGAGCAATGGCTTATCTAGATCTAGGCTTTTGGGACAGTCACAGATCATGGAGCAACATGGAGGTGACCACATTTTTCTAAAGGCTGTAAAGAAAAGTACTTCCACTGAATGCTTTATGAGGGAAGCTTTCAGTGTGTCCATCACGCCAGTGGACATGAGCATCGCTCAGAGGGACGGCAATTGAGCACAGCTCTTGGTGGACATCGGCTGGCAACCAGCTCTGAGATGAGTCACCGCCTCACTTCAAGGGGAGAAGGAGTATGGGCTTCCAGCTTTCTACAAAGATTCGGCAGCATCAGATGCCTGTTTTAATTGGTGTGGAGTTTCAGAGGAAAAGAGTAGAACTAAAAGCAAAAAGATATCTCATCCTAAAACTCATGGCAACATGAATTACCAGCATGTACATGGTGCATCTGTAGCCTTCAGAATGCATTTTTAAATGTAATTTTCAAATTTCACAAAATTCTTTCATTTTGTGGATTAAAAACCCTCTAATTAAAATTTAGAAAAGCCTGTCCAACTTCAGCCATCAGAAATTAGTAGAATCAGGATCCACTTTACGGGTGCCAACCAGGGCTAATACTTCTACTGCAAAGCATTCTCCAGAATGCCTTAATATTTGTGGACCTCTAGAAATGGAAACATGGGCGAAATCTATATATTGGAAACAAAAGAATACACTAATCTAGAGCTCAAGTAACACTACTGTGGACATAGTCTGAATAAAACCAAGATATGGTTTATGAAATATGAACCACAGAGCAGGATTCATAGGCTTGGCCAAGTAAGACCCATTATGAAGCAGGCTTTAGAAGCTCAATGAAATCTCCATTTTACATGCATTTAATTATTTATTTTAAAATCAAAAGATGGACTCTAAAAGTTCATGCAACGCAGGACCAGTTAATTTTCAGTGGGAACAAACACAGTGCGGCCATCACCCCACAAACAGTTGGTTCCTATTTTGGGACTGCTGGGGGATATTTGGGTGGTGTGAAGTATTACTTTGACAGAAGTTAAACAGCTGTGATCTCAGTTGCTATATGCTCTGTATGTGATGTCATAAGTTACTTAACATACCTGCTGCTCCATGTCTGGATCTCAGAGTGGGATAAGAGTGGGTCCTAGGGCACAGGGATGAGGTGAAGGATCCATTACTTGACCTATGCTAATGCTTAAAGAGATTCGGGAATATATGTGGGGTAGTGAGGGCATGTGTGCTGAGAACATAGCAGTCATCTTTCTGAGAGTTATGACCAAGAGACTCCTTGATATGTACTAGAGCCTAGCAGCGTCCATAATTTGAACCACATCTGCAGAGTGTCCTTTGCATGGACATCAGGGGGATATTGTACTACTGCCAATGAGCATGTTTGGAGTCTTTGTCACGTGCTGTTCTAAGTGCTGAGGCTCCTCAAGGCAGAGTGGAGCCTGCCTTCGAGAAGACATGTCCTGGTGTGCCAGAGTAGCAAACACCTAAGTACTGAGTTGTGTTGATTGGGATGAAGTATAATCCAGGGTAGGAGATAATGAATGGGCTGGCAAGAGATGCTGTTGCAGAGACCTGAGGGAAGTGAGGATGTGGAGCAGCAGCGTTTGCAGAGAAGACTCGCCAGGCAGGAGAAGTGTGAGGGGGTGTGCAGTGCTGTGTGAGGGGTTTATGGGGCATATTCAGAGCAGAGGGAGTCAGGGATGAGATTACAGGAGAGACTGATAGGTAGCACAAACACAGAGAAAAGAATATAGTAGCTTGGATGGTGAAGGAGCTTGTAGCCATTCTTGGTAGTTTCAGTTGACTTTTGTCTTGAAAGCAGAAGGCCACTGAGTGGTACTTGGGTGTTTTTGACAGTGGATCTTGCCATTTTGCCCAGGCTGTTCTTGAACTTGCAGAGTCAAGCAGTCCTTTTGCCTCAGCTTCCTGAGTAGCTGAGCCTACTCAGGATCACATCGCTTAGTGAGGCCAGGCTCACAGGGTGGTTTTGAGTGGTAGGAGAGTAATGGGGTTCCATTTTGGTGTAGCAGTGATCCAGCTTATATTTTAAAGCTCATGTTTCCTGCTAAGTGAATAGAATTGAATGGAATCTGGGGTGGGTAGGGAGAGAAATGGAAGCAGCAGGGCAGTTAAGCAGTCTTTGAAGTGATCCAGCAGAATTTGTTGATAGGTGGATATGGACACCAGGGGAAAAGATAAATCAAGAATGACCCCTAGACTCCACCAAGTATTTCACCTTAAAACCTGAGGGGTTCGATTATCTATCATGAGGCTAGAGAAAACAGTAGGAAAAGCGATTTGGGAAGAGAAAATCATGAGTGCAGTTATGATCACAGTGAGCCCTCTGAGGTGTCAGATACATAAAGGGAGAAGCCAGCCGGGTCTGAGTCCAGAGGGAACACAGAGGCCTGGAGGTCAGAAAGAGATTGGGCTGGATGCCTGGGCTTGAGCTTCTTCCATGGTGGCTGGGAAATATTGAAAGCCACAGGGTTGGATGGGATCTAATAGGGTCTGAGTGCAGATAAAAAGGAAAAGAGGTCCCTGAATTGTGCTCTGGGACATTATGGTGTTCGAAGGTCAAGAAGATAAGATTGGGAAGGCAGCAAGACTGAGAAGGAGAAGCAACTGAAGAGGACACGTGACAGAACCCTGAGGAGAGAGGTTCTGGGCCAAGTGGAGAGAGGTTGTGCCTCACAGACCCATTCAGATGAGGATGGAGAGCCGATCTTTGGATCTGGCAGTGTAGGGTTCATTCGTGGGCCCCCGAAAGAGATTTCCTTCAGATGGAGGCAATAGGAGCTGGGCAGGAGCAGAAACGAGAGAATAGAGGAGAGGCAGCAGGGATTTCTAACATAAATAACTTCCATTGGGTTTTGATGGGAAGAGGAGCAGAGTACAGCAGTAAGTGGAGGAGAATATGGGGAGAATTTAAGAACTGTGAAGACTGGAGCTGTTACAGCAGATGCATCTGCTAATGCTGTGGTAAAGGAATTAGGGACACCATCTGAAGAAGATCAGGACACTGCAGGCGCTGTGCCATTGCATATGGGGAGGGCCACCCATTGTGGCTGGCAAGAGGGAAGGGACTGAGTCTGTGAACCTGGGCAGGCAGATAGGGGGATGTGGCCCCAGGACCAGAGGACTGGGGTTCTATCTTATAGTCTACAAGTTCTAGGTCAGGTACCAGTGTCGGGCATGAGGAACCTACATGAAGGCCGTGATCAGAAATAGACTTGAGCTTGATTTGGCAGCTGAAAAGCAGAAAATGGGGACCTCAATATGGGGCCCAAGAGAATGGGAGGAGTCCAAGAGCTCTGCCCTAACACTTCCCGTCCAGGACTTTAGCCACATAAGACGTGTTTCAAATTCATGTCCCCATCTGAGTAGGATCTCATTTGGAAAATTGGGATTGATATTCATTGTCCAGGTAGTGCCCATCATGGTTTTTTCTTTTATGTGCTATTTTTCATTTAAATATGGCCATCAGAAGTATTTGAGGAAAATATTACAAAATGATGCCATTTATTTTATTTATTTTTAAAAATGGTGCCATTTAGAAGGGCCTCTGTAATGACCTTAAAGTAACAAACAAATAAAATCACGATACATTTCTCAAAAGTAATCAAATATCCAGGAAAGGATGCACTTTCAAAACACAGAGAAGCTGAAGGATGAAACCAATCCTGTTGACTCCCTAAAGTAATTTCACATTGACACTCTCTACAGTTGCCCTTATTGATCCCATTTTGGGTAAACCAAGAATGGCTGTTGATGTCAGCAGAGGTTATATCACAAATAAATTCATCACACCCTGTTTTCACTAGTGCCAAGTGTGGGGAAACCTTATCTAGAAGATTTTCCTTCCCCAGGAATGAGATAACTTGTACTCTTCAAATACCATAATAAGGTAATATCATGCCACTACTTAGTAGAGTAAAACAGGTTTAAAGATGGAATCTACAGTGTATTATAACCCTTATTACAGATTAGAACCCTAGTGAGTACATAGATGATTAGTGTAGATATCTCCACCAATAGATAGTTGGTTGTAGGTATGATTCGGTAAGTTGCTCACAAAGAATGACACCTTTAGATCCTACAACTCCTTGCTGCTCCTCTTTCAGAGTGCATCTAGGCCTCGTCCTCCAAGGGCCATTGGTTCTAGGAGTCCCTCTCCATATCAGGCCATGACACTGAAGTCACTTGTGTAAAACAGTACAGTGCTTGCTTGAAACCTGTGTCTGTCCTCCTGCATCCTTTATGCCATCTCTAGATTGCTCATGTGACTCTTTGGAAATAGTTAATATACTGTGTTGTCTGGAGAGTAGTTATGAGGGAAAACAGCCTGAATCTTTTTGATAAGGATGTCCTGGTTTTGTGGAATCTTTTCTGTCAGTGGTTGGTTGAATCTGAAGATGTGGAACCCGCAGATACAGAGGGCCAATGGTAATGAATTAATTCTACAAGGTTCATCCTGAGTTGATAACTGACTGATTTTGGAGTTCGTTTCCTCTGAATTTCCTCTTGTGGTACTGAAGCCTCCCCTTCCTTTTCATCACCCCAGCATGTGGCACACACCTGGGAGACAGGTGGGAAGATCACTGGGGTCCAGGAGTTCGAGGCCAACTTGAATAACATACTGATAACCACATTGTAGGGAGAGAGGAGAGAGCAGAGGGCCAGAAGGAGACCCAGCCAATCCAGTCCACCCACTCCTCCTCTTAGGCCATCTATTGCAACCTGAATAACTAACTGGTCCCTGTTAGTCCAGCCTGGCCTCTCCCAAACCTATTCACTAGTGATCTAAGGGTCTCAGGAAAGGGTTTGAGGGCCCCCATCACCTTCAGGGATAGTCTAAAAGCATACCACACCATGCAGAGTCTCTTATATCTTGATGTAAGTCTCCTGGCACCAGCACATGTGATGCTGAGCCCAAACCCAGGGCCTCTCGAGTGTGAGGCAAATGGTCGACCTCCCCAGCCCTGCCTTGTCCTTTTCACCAGCATCTCCTACATCGCCCGCAAACAACAGTTTCCTATGTCAGGCCTCTGTTCACAACACCCTTCTGCACCCCTTTCTTTGGCCTGAAAACCAGTCTTCATGTTGGAAGACTCTGGTTAGTGTTTCTTTCCTCTGAACCTAGGCAAAGCTCAAGTTTTCTCCCTTTTGGGGTTATACAGTGTTTTGCACGGTGACACTGGATTCTTGTGCCTCCCATGTTGTACTGAAATTCTCTGGAAACACAGCTGACGACCTGCAGTCGTGTCTTAGATGTTGGTCTTTGCTCTCTCGTGCTCCTTGTTCTCACTTTGATACTGTGAGCTACCAGTATAAGCTCCAAGCCCAGCCCTAAGGCCACTTTGCAAATGACGGAGAGGGGCCCTGGGAGGCGCTCTGGACAGTGGCTCTCAGGGCTGACTTTCCTTTCTACCTCAACCCCGAGCACTTACTTTCCAAGACAGTGGCACAGGAAGGTTAATAGAGAGTATGGGTGGGGTTTAAAACCGCACTTCCTCCCCCTACCACCACCAAGATCAGTGAGAACCACACCCAGAAATCAAGAAGCCAAGTACTGGACATGGAACTGCAGGATTTAATGTTTGCCCTGGTGGCTTTCAGCATTGCTTTGGTTCCATTTGTTTCTGTCCTATTTCTGTTCTTTACAACTCTGTATTTCTCCATTTAGGAATGGGAATATTGACCCCGTTCCATTGTAGATCAGCAGTATTTAAAACTGCTGATCTTTCAGGGATACACATGTAAGAGTTTGCTTTGAGTCTCAGAGGAGACTTTGGACTGAATTTTCAGTAACGTTGGAACTGTCGAGACTTTGGCAACTGCTAGAGGTGAACTAAATGCGTTTTGCAGAGGGATAGACATAAGTGTTTTGGGACCCAAGAAGGGAAAGTTCAGTTTAGATCTAGAATGGCTCACAAAAGGTTTGTGTGTTTAAAAGTGGGGCTTTTGGAAGGTGATTGTATCAGCAGGATCTAGAAGTTTGTAGCTGCTACAGGGCCTGGTTGGAAGAGAGGCCCCTCCCTCACTCTGCTTCCTGGCTGCCACAGCATAAGCAGCTTTCCTGACTGTCCCCTTCTGTTGTATTGTTCAGCAGGCTGCGGACTGAAGCCTCCAAAAACTGTGAGCTCAAATAAACCTCTCCTCCTTTGAATTGTGGGTGTTGGATATTTTGTTCCAGCTTTGAGAAAGTAATCAATACAAGGGCTGTTGTCAGTAGTGCCTGATCTAGTCTCAGCTCACACAATTCCACTCCCAGAGAGCAGAGCCTTGAGCTCATCTTGGAAGCAGGGAGCTGGAGGCCGGCAGAGCTCCGTGCAGTCCTCTGTATGGTTCGGAGGAGCTGGATGGTAGTGAGTGCGCGTTCCAGGAGAGGAGGCCTCCTGAGGTTCCACCGGGAGCTCTCATGTGTCCTCTCAGTCAAGGTGTCCAGTGTGTCTCTGTCACATGCTTTGCAAGTGCTTGTGAGGAGATGGATAGGCTTTACCTCAGACACAAACCTGAAAGGTGACACCTGTGACAGGCACTGCAAGGTCCCCTGACATCTATGGGGTCCCCTGAAGGCTCAACCAGGGGCTGAAGAAACATAGTTCTGTGTTCCATGATGGAACAAGAGTCTTCTTCCTGGTGCTGTAAGGGGGATGTATTTCATAACCATGTGCTGCAGATGGGAGTTGATCCATGGATGTGAAGAGCTTGTTGTGGAATCTGTTTCTTCCTTCCTAGTGCCTAACTGTAGTCAGCACAATAAAGAAAACACTGTAGAATGCCGGCCATGGCCTCTATTTTACAGGAGCCCACAGAAAAACAAAAAAGGCAGCAATGGCAGGACAGAGTGGATGCTGAAATTTCTCCATAAACAGCATATGTATGTGCAAGTAGTTGCAGATGTAGTCTCTTCAAAAGAGTCAGCACTAAGTAGGAGCTGAGCTTTGAGATTCGTAAGCATTGCCTCTTAGCCCACTACCATCAGAGAGGATTGGCGTGTTTGTGAAGTGGGATTCAGAACCAAGTGGGACTGTGATACCTTAGAGCTAGTGGAGAAAGGAGCCTTTGTCTCCACTGTCAAAGACAGTAAAAAGAGGGGTACAGAGACACCATTTAATCATGATCCATAGGGTCAGCAAGTCGGGGTCTTCTAATAGCCAAGAATGTGCAGATCGAATGTAATTTAAGAACATTTTCACAACAGATAATGGAATAGCTTAGACAACTTTCCTTGAAACACTAAGATATAGTAGTGCTGTATTAACCACAAGGAGCATATTCTAGGACCTCCAGTAGATTCCTAAAATGATGAATAATATCAAGTCCCTTGAATTCAGTGTCTTTCCTGATACATAATTCCCATGATAAAGTTTAATTTATAAATTAGATACACTGAGGTAGAGGTTCCAAAATTTTTGAGCATTAGGAATAGCTATTTTGGAAGACAGTTTTTTCATGCAGCAGGGAGGCAGTGGGACAGTGATTCAGTGCATTCCATTCACTGTATACTGTATTGCTGTTAGTACTGCATTTGGATATGTAATGAACTACACCTCACTGTAATGTAGAATCAGTGGAAACCTTGAGCTTGTTTTCCTGAAACCAAATAGTGCCATATGAGGATGATGAGAGACAGTGACACTAGAAATGTTTGTTTAATCTACTTTATAATCTTGTTTTTGGTTGCTATCACTGCACAAAACATTGCTTTACAAAGATAGGAAGTTGGAAATGGAAGCAGGCTCTTCAGTGCATTTGTGGCAATCTCAGTGTATTCCACTTGATTTTCAGTGTATTCCACCCAGAATATATGGATATGGGCAGTTATCTCAAACAGCCTTTTCAGACCAATGTCATTCTCAAACTCAAGCAGTCGATCCTCTTTTTGTACAATGTTTGATAAAAATGGCTTGGTCACAGTTCCTTCCCAGCTCATAGGTCTTTTGTGTTTGGGAAGTAGTGCTTAAGTTTTTTGGAAAGCTGATGTGGGTGATCACGAACCAGCTGGGAGAAAGCAGTCTTTTAAAAATCTGCTAATGCTTGAAATATGTCAAAGTCCTGGTGTCCATTCATCACCCCATAATTCCAGTTGGACACTAAATGCAGCCTCTTTAGCTACCAACTTGAACACAGTGGCCATTCTCCCCTGAGATGACAGATTGGGTTCACTGGACATGTTGCATGTGTCACATAAGCAGCACATTCTGTGTCACTGAAATGTGCTAGCAGTAGTGACCATATTTGTAAAGTTATCTGTGGAATGTTACTGCCATGATCTACCTTTAGAAATCCGTCTCACTTCTGTGCATAAGAGATGTGTGTGGGTCCGCATCCATCTCCTCACAGTGCAGCACAAACAGGCATGAGGTAAGAACAAATATTTAGTATAACTTGTAATTTAAGTTTGTCCTGCAAAACACTGTCAAGTCTGGGTGGCATTTCTTGGCTAGGCATAGTTTCTCTGGGTGGCGCAGTGCACAGACTCACATTCAGATGTAACCTCCTTAAGCTGAGTAGTGAATCCAGAAAGACGTCCATTCACAACAGCCACTGTTTCCAGAAACATCAGCACAGAATGACCAGTTCCATTTTCCTGACACATAATCATTCAAAGACTTGAATAGGTCTGCACCTGTGGTGTGTGTTGACAACAGAAGTGCATAGAGCATGCCCTAATGCACGTCTGCCTGAAAAATATGACACACAAAAAGCAGCATTGTTGCTCTTTTGGCAATACTGATGAACTCAGCCTGGGTTGCATACCGTAATTACTCCTTAATCCTCTCTAACAATTGTGCCTCAATATCTTCTGCTGTTTTAGTGGTTTGTTTACTTTTGGTGGTAGCCAGAAAAGGAACATGTGCCATCTTTTGAACATCAGCTCTCATAAAAGTTCATGACAAATATCCTTAGCAGCAGGTAGGACCAGTGCCTTACCAGTATCAAAGGGCTTCTTAGCTTTAACAATTAGCTACTAAGAATGCTGCTGTCATTGCACGCACATTTGATGAAGTGTTGGCCTTTTATAACTATTTCTGTTCTTCATGTTCACTTGCTTTTCCTCTGAGAAACTCCAAAGGCTTGGTTTTTAATGCAGGGTTTTTGGTCTTCACATAGCAAAGCAATCAGAAGGTTTTGTGGCTTCATTGAATAGCTGATGGCCACTTAGTGTTCTCGGACAGCTTAGAGAATGAACCACCTGTTACAGCAAACCCGTAATTTACATAGGACTCTTGGTGTGTTCTTTTAAATGCATCTTTCTTTTTGTTGCTAGTCTTAGAGTTTTCTGCTTTTCATGATTGGGTTTTTTCCCCTTTTCAAAGCTTTCCAGTGATATTTGCTCTTTACTCATTTTGGCTAGGGTTAGCTGGTGGGCTACCAGAACTATGACTGAGACAGTGTGGGAAAGAGGCATAGACTGAGTGGGAAATAAAATGATATTAGGCCATGTGGAGACTAAAATAAGTGTTGAATGCTGACTGAAAACCTGTCACAAGATGCAGCTTATCACTTGTTACTCACTGGTAAAATTCTGGTATAAGTCTGCAAGCAACTGATTTTCTATGACTAAGGCAGTCAAACCTCTCTGTTAAGGTTAAGCTGTATTTGCCACTCTCCCTAGTGCTAACATCACTGCCTCAGCTCCACCTCAGATCACCAGGCCTTAGATTCTCGTAAGGAGTACACAACCCACATCTTTCACATGTAGGGTTCACAGCAAGATTTGTGCTCCTGTGAGGATCCATTGGACCTGCTGATCTTCAGGAAGTGGAGCTCAGGCAGTGATGCACACAGTCCATGAGAACAACTCCATGGATGCACACAGTCCATGAGAACAACAGACAAAACGTCACTTGTTTCCCCATCTGTCATCTCCACCTGTAGGGCTTACGACTAACAACCACAGTAATAAAACAGAAAAATTATAGCCATATACTGTAATGAGATGTCATCATCACTACTCTTGAACTTTGGTATAAAATATTCTGTAAAATAAAGTTACTCGAAGACAGCACTGTGATCCATGCCCACCCATCTAATAATTTAGAAGGCAACAAAGTGACTCATGGACAGGTAGTGTGTACAGTACAGAAACACTGGACAAGGAGGTGGCTCATTTCCTGTGGACAGGTCTGTGTAAGATTTCATCACACTACACTTAATAGCACAAAATTTAAACCATTTAAATCATCTATTTCTAGAATTTTCCATTCAATCTTTGTGCAGAACAATTGCTGTCAGGTAATTGAAACACCAAAAAATGAAACCATGCATAAAGGACTACTCTGATTTTGCTACTAGTGCATATTCTCTCATCTCCATTTGTAAGTTAAAGAGGCAGCAAACACCTTCCAAGAATTCAGCATCTGGGTATCACCTAAAATTGAATAATGAAACTGATGGCCATTATGAACACCATGAGAAAAGGACCACAAGGCTAGACTTGGTTTATCCATCATTACACAACTGAGCAAGCACAAATTTAATGTTCTCTCGTACGTGGCCCTAGATGATATTAAGGCTACGTGAGGTTTAGTTCTTTTTCTTTCTGAAGGGTAAAACAACAAAAAAAAAAGAAATTAATATTTTAAATATTAATTCACAGAGTAAAATCATATGTCTGTGGGCCCTGAACCCAGGACTGAATTTCAGCTTGTTAGAGTTTCCGCTTGATGCGTTTTAATGGCAATGTGAAAATTAGATCAAAAGAAATTTATACCCTCTCACTCAAAAGACAATAGCTTTAGGCCAGAAAAGAATTGATGTGTTTAGATGCAATCAATGAAAATGACCAATTTTCAAGAACTGGGTGGAGCAGGCACTCATTGATTCTGCCCCCGGCATCCCACAGTGGACGGATATACAGCAGCTCTTGGCTCTGATTTCACCCACTGAAGAGAAAGTGCTTAAGCAGATCTGGACTTCACAACCAGGCAGTTCAAGAAGGTACCAAGAATCACTTGTTCTTTCCAAGCGCCAGAAGTGTTTCTTGGAAGCCACGGCTGGCTTTCCATGCAGTGAGTCTCCCTTGAGCCCTTGCAGCCACGCCCAGTTTATAGGTCAAGAGATGTTTGCCAGCGAGTATGTAAGGAGCAGAGGTAGGACCTGTGCGCTTCAGGTGTGTCCCTGCCTTCTAGGCTTGTAAATTTCCCCTCAGCAGCTCTGTCCGTTCTGACCTCAGTGCGGATGTTAAGGTGAGAAAGTGGGTGCCTGCTCCCTGCTCCCCGGGTCTGGAAAGTCCGTCATTTTTGTTGAGTGCATCTAACGACAAGTCTGCTTTCAGTCGCTCCGTCTACAGTAAGCTTCTGCAGCCTGCATAACTTCACTCTATTGAACAAGCCCAGGGCAGTCTTCTGGTTTCTTTCCTAAACCTTCAGTCTGCTCTTCCAAGGGCTTCTACTGTGACTGTGACATGTTGGTCACACAGAATATGGTCATCAACTGCCAGAGAAGGGTGCAAAGACCTGAAGATCTGATCATTTCTAATCAACTCTTCCTGACATGGCTCACAGCACAGATGCTTCCATTCCGCTAAGGGTACATAGGGTTTGAGCACATGGCCTTACTTATTACTTAGGCAAAGTTTTTCACTATTTCTCTTCGCACCGCAGCCCCAATGCAAGTGGGTCCCTAATGACATGCAAATTAGGCTTTCCTGAAGTCTCCTGGGAGTGGATATGACTCTGCTAGTTCACTGCTGTTGCTAACTTGTTTCAAAAATAATAAAATATTCATAATAAACAGTTACCTTGTCGTAGATTATAATACTGTTGAAATCAAGACTTTCTAGTGACTTGGAATGCTGAGGTAGAGTGGATTACTTAACCAAACAATATATGTTTATTTTAATAAAAAAAATCTTGAAATATCAAGCTAATAAAATCCTGATGGCTTTGCAAAAAATAAATAAATAAATAAATAAAAATTAAACAGCGTCTCAGAATCAGGACAGATTTTGAGTGGGAGATTTGAGGTAGGTTGGTGAACATTTGGCCTGGAGAGAGCTAAGGCTATTTAAGCTCTGAGGCTGGTGGAGGCAAGTGGTGACCTGGCAGTCTGGGGAGTCCCTTGCCTCGTGCCTTCCCCCCAGGATGAGTCTCTATAGGCTTCCCAGTTTCCTGTCCTGAGAAGAATTTCTAAGAAGCAAAACAAGTTCTAACTCTTCCCTTTATTTCCCTTTCACGAAGCTTGTCACAGATGCCAACCAGTTCTGTAAAAGATGAGACCAATGACAACATCACCATATTCACCAGGATCCTGGACGGGCTGCTGGACGGTTATGACAACAGGCTGCGGCCCGGGCTGGGAGGTGAGTGTGTCTCCGCACCGAGCAGCTGGGAGCTGGGGAAGGTGCAGCTCACCCACCGCTCACAGCGGCTGTGATCCAGACATCTCTGCACGAGCTGTGCTGCCGGACTGGACCTGCTGGCTGCGCCGTGCTTGCTAGGAGCCCCGCATCTTTATCAGTTTCCTGTTGCAATAAGCTTGGGGAAGTGGTCTCCCTAAAGTTCCCTACAAACACCCAAGTAATCTTAACGTCGGTTCTGGTTTGTTTACAGAAGAACCAGCTCTAGGCAGATTACAGTTGATAGTACTCTATGCTGGGAAATAATGTGGAATTAATCTTACATTGCTGTATCCATGCAGATCACTGTTTAGAGGTGCACTGTTGGATGTCATTGTCCTTTGCATCTGTAACAGTTATGTTTAACTTTCCGCTGTGGCCATAGTCTCACTGTTTGCAGTAGTCAGCCTTTCCCTGCAGGGGCTGAGCAGGTTTCATGCACAACTCTGCCTTTGCTATTTTGTCTTCTACATGCACAACTATGATAAACCCTACTTTATAAACCAGGCACAGCAAGAGACTAACAATACTTGACAATAACATGGAAAACTTATAACACTACACAGTAAATCTCTGGCTTATCATGAGTTCCATTCCAGGAGAATGTTCCTAAATCAGATTCATTCCTAAGACCAGCAAATGAGTGTTAAAAATCTTTGACACAGATATATAATGTAAAGCACAAAAAGGCCAAACACACACAAATACTGTAAATAAACAGTTTTACTTGTAAGCGCGGTAAGCACACAGCAGCACAACTGTGATAGTGTCTGGCGGACCCAGGAGCCACTTGCACTGTTTGTTTGCGTCTGCGAACGTTCACCATGCAAGGTCTGTCCCTATCGGTGAAGTATCGCAACTCACGAGTTCCTAAACCAGGGACTTACTGTGCTGTGATACAGTTTTGAACTAATTACTTCTAGTATTTTCAGTGTGATATTTTCAGGGCTTGCTCACAGTGAGTAACTAAGATGGGAGAAGGTGAAAGGACAGCCAAGGGAGCCCACTGTACTTGTGGAAGCTGATAAGAAATAAGCTGATAGGAGGCGGTGCTTGCAGGGCACTGCTGTGCAGGAGCAGCTCCTGGGCATGGTTTAGGTGTGGAGCCAGCGGTTGCACTTGCTTCACAAGCAGAGGCAGGGTTCTTATATTTGCAATTGTAACACAGTGATTCTTTTAAAGCACAAATTGCCATTCTCTTTCAGCGAGAAAAGTTCCCCTGGGCTCCTCACCACTTCCTCACTCCCCCCTCCCACTCTTCCTGTTTGCAGATGTGCGTGCAGAGGGTCCTGGTGCGGGGTCTGTGGAGCTCCCTTGGTTCTCACACACTCCTGTCACGCAGGCAGCTGCCTCACAGCCGTGGGGGGGTGGTGCCTGAGATACAGCAGGCAGCCTGGCGGCACCCTCATCACAGGGCTCCCGAGCCACAGCACAGCAAACACCACACGCATCTGTGGTGTGCAGACACGCCCACACAAGATGACGGCCGTGAGAGGCTCCAGGATGTGAAACTGGCCGGTGGCTCAAGGTTACTCAGTGTAGCTGTCCCATATTCTGGAGATGGTCTCTACGCAAGAACACAGAGAGTTCTGGGCCCTCAATGATGTCTGGGAAAATTCCCCTCACCTGTAGGATTGTTGGCCACGTTTATCTTTCATATATTTCTACTAATTTGAACTGAAATAGCAGTCTCCCACAACAGGAATTTCTAACAGCTTAAAATGACATAAGGGAGAAGTGGCTCTTTCTTCTCTACCACTCAGAGCACACATCTTGAGGACATGTTTTCAAGGGTCCTTTCCCCGAGGACACCCAGGATCACCAGGTTTGGGTGTTGCTTTTTGGCAGTGTTGGGAATTGGACCAGCGCCTTACGCGTGCTGGGCAGCCGTGCAGCCACCGAGCCACATCCCCAGCCTGTGGTTCCGGGTTATTGGAGACCCTCCCACATCAGCCTCACTCATCCTGAGCTGTCCAGCTCTCCCGGGCCACTGTCTGTGGGAAGGCAAGGTTAAGTGTGGTAGGCTGGCTTACTGTCACAGATTTGCAGAGGGAAACTGAAGCTTGGCCGGGGCTATAGCTCAGCGGCGTAAGTACCTGCCTGGCAGCACAAGGTCTGAGTTCAACCCCCGGTACCAAAAGGAAGAAAGAAAAACTTCAGCTTGGCCGTTCTTCCCATGGCCAGGACTGACCCCGTCCAGGTCTCCGAAGCAGACCACCCAGAGGGAGCCTCGTCTCTGTCCTTAACTGACTGTGTTTTATGTAGGTTACAGGTGGAGCAGCTTGGTTCCACTCGTGTGGGATCAAGTCTTCCGAACCTATCGGCTGGTGGCCTAAGCACAGGACACTGCGTGTCACAGGCACATGGGTAACCAGTGTGTGTGTTTCAGAGCGGATCACTCAGGTGCGGACGGACATCTACGTCACCAGCTTCGGCCCGGTGTCAGACACAGAGATGGTAGGTGCCAGGTGGCCCATGGGAATCACCGCGACAGAGCACGCGGGATGGCCAGGGCCCTCCAACTCAGGTGTTGCCTCCCTGTGCCTTAGGAATACACCATCGACGTGTTCTTCCGGCAGAGCTGGAAGGACGAGAGGCTGCGGTTCAAGGGGCCCATGCAGCGCCTCCCCCTCAACAACCTGCTTGCCAGCAAGATCTGGACCCCGGACACCTTCTTCCACAATGGGAAGAAGTCCATCGCGCACAACATGACCACACCCAACAAGCTGCTGCGGCTGGAGGACGACGGCACCCTGCTCTACACCATGCGGTGAGCAAGCGCCTGGCTCGGCTGGGGCTGGGGCTGGGGCAGGGGCAGAGTGGACTGGACCTGGCAGGCCCGGGCCTCGGGACATGCTGGGCCTGGACGGGCTTGGACAGCAGTGTGTGCGCGCACGCCTGTGTGCCGTGACCTCTGCGCTGATGCTCACGTAGAAGCTTCCCGTGGGTTGCCGTAAAGGCAAAGGCATTAGTTATCTGCAGGTTCTTTTTTGTTCAAGAGCATTTTTGGAATTAGTGATCATGTAATATAGGGAGAACTTACTTTACCAAAATGTCTGTTTGGGAAACTAAAAAGAACCCTCTTTGTTGAAGTTGCCTCAAGGTTTTCAAGTTTTAAAACCCATTTTCATATACTTTGAGTACCTTTCAATGCTGAGGTTACATTTTAGTTTTTCAAATTTAAAATATTCATTAGTCAGTTTTTCTCTGAATTATTCTTTGTCCTTTAGTAAATCAATACATTGCCAAGGAGAAAGGCTCCTTTTTAGCTTTTCAAAGTTTCCATGGTGGGCTTCAGTAGGCCTCAGAAAAATATTTTCAAAATTATTTAAAAACCCACTAAAATCAACTTTTAAAAAAAGTTACATTTATGTAAGTATTCATGGAATTTCTCTTACTATAATTTTTCACAGTAAATTTTATATTTCAAAGCAGAAGTTGTAGTGGAAATAATACCAGTGCCTTCTCTTTGGAGACTGTGTTTTCTGACATATGTCCTCAAGGACACTGTGACATGTGGTGTCCCAGACTTGCCTATTCTGCTGACAACCCAAGCAGGAGCCAGGGTGAGTGAGCCCACCCCACACACCGCACTGAGGTCCTCGTGCCCTGCTTTCCCTTCTGTGGAGCCTCAGCGTGTCTTCCCCATGGACTGACTCATGGACATAGGCAGCAGTGTCCTCGGGATGCACCTTCTCAGGCAGGGAAACATGTTGGAAAGCTGAGAGACGGTGCTAGAGTTGAGAATACCACCCTGGTCATTGTCCTGGGAAAGGAAATGTGAAGAAAAACCATGTGTTCTCAGCCCCGTGAGCTAATGGAAGACAGAGGCTGTGGTCCTGAAGCATCCTGGGGCCCCGCGGGCTGGGACAGTTACTAAGGCAGTTACTGTCTGAATCTGTGTTGTTTATAAGATAAAATCACGCCGCCTGGTCCCCAGTGGATTGCGGTCTGATTGTTATCACCAAGAGATCATCGGTAGGTCCCACAGCCTAAAGATACAGTGTGAAGCATGCAGCTGTATTTCTAGAAGGCAAAGGAGCACCAGCGTCTGGCGCTTCCCCGCTGCTGTGGCGCGAGGAGGCAGGATCGTTGTTTAGGATTCAGAGGAGCTGGAGCCGTGGGAGAGCTCAGCGGTAGGATGCTTGCCTAACATGTGTGAGGCTCTGGGTTCTATCACCAAGACTGCAAAAGAAAATAAAAAGAACAACAAACCATAAAGGGAGTAGGCGGGAGAGCGGCCTCTGCCCAGTGCCATTTCTGAAGCACAGACATGAGCTTCGTCCTCCCCAACCCTGCCAGGCAGGTGAGACCATGACCATGAACACCGAGCACCCAGCAAAAGCAGGGCACCGCAGCTTCCATAGCCCAGGATCCCACAGCTGGCAGCGAGAGCTGAGTTCAGATGTGAGTAATGTGCTAGTTGAACACATCACACTCAGAAACTGAGCACTTGGGCAGTGTAGCCTTTTTAGTGCCCTCCCTCCGAGTGCTTTCAAAAGGCAGCCCCTGAGAGGTGAGGACCGGAGTGATTGGTTGGCACTCAGGGTGGTTGTTTGTGCAGAAGTTGCTAATGAGCTGCAAAGTTGATAATGAGTTTTCTTCTTCAGTTATACACAACATTTGGAAAGTGAAAATAGTTGCGCTGCAAAATGCGATGAATTTTAATGTGCTAGAGCTACAGCTATAAGGCAGTAGCATTTTATTGATTTAGCAGAGATGGTGAAATGAAAATTTCAATTCCTGGAGAAACCACAGCCGCATGGTGAGTGGTGTTCTGATGCCATACCCCGTCGTGGGGCATTTTGGTGGCACTGGGCCGTTCCAGTCAAGCCTGATGCTGGGTGAGATCTCTAGTGTCCCCCCAGCCTCATGTGATGAAGGCTCACGTGTCCGCCTAGGCACCCTGGGGCCCAGTGAGAAGTCTCCAGCCCGCTGCCAGCATGCCCTCGGAGAAGACTGTGGGCCCCAGCCTGCCCCTTCTTATCTCTTTTGTTCGGGTCATGAGCTGAGCTATTTAACTCCCTCACACATTTTAGCCAGGAAGTCTGGACTCCTCAGGCAGCCAAAGCAATAGGGCCAGCTGCCCACACACATGAGACTCCAGGCTGTGATCTCGAAAATGCTTTGCTCTGTAAGGTTCCCCTCCCCAGGTATTTGTTACAGTTATTGAAAACTAACAACTTATAAACCACTACAAACCTTGATTCAGTAATTCTTAGATGATGTCTGTCTTCAGGAAATTTCTAGGAAGAATGAACTCTTCGGGCAAAAAGGTGCCTGCTATGACATTATCTTATGATGCCAAACGTTGGAAGAAATATAAAAAATTGATAAAGTTTTCAAGTGATTTGTATTTTTTTTAAGCTTTGTGCCTAATTCAAATGGTGAAGGTACAAAGTAGAACTAGGATTTAAAGTTGGAAAAACATCTGGAAATGCTTGAAAATACTGTAGTCACTTTTTTTTTAAAATAACTTCAAACACAATCTTAAAAGATCAAAACAAAGCAGTGTTTGTGTCGGAAAGAATTTTTAATGTAAAATCCCCATCAAGGCCTATAAGTCCTTTAAATTAATCCTGAGGGGTGCACACTTTGCGCTGGTGGACCTCTTAGTATGGTTGACTCACAAGCTGAGAGCAGTAGGAGGTGACGTCGTGTGCCCCCCCAGACAAGCACACAGTCTTTGGCATGTTCTGGACCCAAACAACAGTGCTAGTTTCAGGAACTCCCTGCTACCACTGAGTCATCCATTATAAGACCTGAAGATAAAATTCAGGACTGCTCAGGGTGAGCTTGAAGCTGACTTAAACATCTCCCACTGGGTCCTCGGGGAGATGACACTTGGGGCTGGGGCGTGACTCAGCGAAAGAGCACAGGACCTCTAGGTATTCCTACACTGACAAGAAGGTGTCATCTCTGCACACCACTGTGAGCTACAAGTGTCATTTCATGCACTCGACCTCCTGAGCATTCTGGCTCAGCCGCAGGGACCAGGCGTTCCCCGGCTTGTCTGGCGGGGTGGTCCCGTCACTTCTCCAGGAGCCTCAGCACAGCAGCCATTCCCCGGCCAGGCCTTCTTTCCAGGGTGTAAAGGAAGAGGTGCGGGACCCACAGATGGGCTTTAGTCACCAGTTTCTCCACTGAGGCAGGACACGTGGCATGGGGTGGAGCAGCAGCAGGTCCTGGATGAATGCATGCCTGTCTCCTTGGCCAGCATTCATAGCTGCTTTTGTTCTGATTTTACCTACTGGTAATCCTTGCATCGCAGTTGGTCCAGATGCCTCAGCCAAAAAGCGCCTGCAGTGCATTCTGGGCCACATCTCGGGAGCGGGCCAAATCTTTAAGATATTGGCCTTTCTGAACAAGTGAGCTGGGAGATAGCAGCTCCCGCCCTCCAGTGGTGACATGGTGAGCACTGCCATAGGGGATGTTTCTCAAAGTTGGGCCCCTGGCAGGAGAACAAGTCTCTTCTTAGTGGGAAGGTATGTTAGCTTTTCTGTCACAGGGACACCATAGCTGACACCACTTAAAGAAGGCTTAGTTTGGCTCATGATTTCCGAGGGTTCAGTCAGCAGCCTGCTGGGTCCAAGGTGGGGGCGTCTTGGTACAAGGGCTTGGTGGAGCAAAAGCTCCAGGCAGCCGAGAAGCAGAGCAAGAAGACAGTTCAAGAGCAAAGGGAGCAGGAACCAGATACAGACCCCAAGATCACATCCAGAGGGCCAGTGAAGTTGAGAGAAGGGCAGGAAGTCATAACTAGCAAGCAGGGACTTATAAGAAGGCAGGCTGTGCTGGAATCATCCATTTCTCCTGTCTCAGGAAACCTGGTGGCACTTTCACCTTCCCTTCGTCCATGCCTGTGTGACACAGAGAATGGGAAATGCATCTTAGAGTGTCACTGTATCAGTCATTGTTCACTAGAGAAGCAGATGTAATACAAGGTATAAATACTCGAGAATTCACAACGTAGGCGTCCCGTGGCTGCCTGCAGAGTTGGCTGTGGCAGAGGCTGTGTCCTCAAGTTGCAGATCCGAAGGATCCAGTCAGAGGTGAAAGACTGGAACTCACTGCAGAGGCCTGTTTGCATCTCACAGGAGGTTGCAGGGTCGGTGACGTAAGGCCAAAGGGAGAATATGCTGGAAGCCAGGAGACAGATTTCCAAGGCAAAAGCAAAGACTAGCTCCTCCAAAGAACTGGCTTCTTGTTGTGCCCCCCTTTAAAATACCCTCAGGCTACCATCCCATCAGCAGGTGCCACCCACACTCCAGGTTGGTCTGTCCTTAGTAATCCCTTCAGTATTCTGCCCAGAACTGTGCAAATCCCATCAGCTGGGCATTTCTTACTCCAGTTGACGTGACAGTTACCTGTCACAGTTTCTCCACTGTGACAGAGTGCACAGCACAGAGTCCAGAAGCAAGACAGCATGGGGCATGGAACTGCTCTCGGCCTCTTCTCCCGGGCGTTGTCCCCTGTGCTGAGTCACTTGGAGGAAGGCCGGTCTTGTGGCCACTCCATTCAGTTTCACCACGAAGTAGAAACGTCCTGCTTTGCATTGAGGAACCAGTGGGGTGAAGAAATGGACAGACACTGGGGCCAGGCGGACTCCGGTTCAGACCCTCGCTGCTGGACAGCAGTCAGGAGTCCTTAATCGTTTACCTTCATTTCTGTTCCTTGTTATTTATTTTTTTCCTTTTCTTTCAAAGCAGTAGAGTTGTAGTTTCAAAGACATTTACCTGCTACTAAATACACACCTATTCCTAGAACGGCCGCTGGAGGGCAGAAGGGTCATGTTTTGTATGGTGACTGGCACCATTCCTTAAATGACAGCATTGGAGGAAATTTGATGTCTCATATGTTTTGATTTATAGATCATTGGGTTTGAAGGAAACAATACATACATACATAGCAGTTTCCACTAGATACCCAGTGGGCGTATAGAGATGCTAGTCTATCTATCCATACTTGCCCATACCAGGATCTAATTAAAAACTACTTTCATAAACCCCAGCAGATCTACTCTTTCAATTTGTATGTTACCACTTATTTTCTAATGACAGGAAATAAAATGTACTTAAAATTTGGAAACCAGGTAAATCATAAAGTATAATATCAAGAAAGTGATCAGCATTAATCTTTTGATGTGTGTCGTGTATGTGTCTGTTTGTACATGCAAAGAAACGCATACCTATGTTTTTGCATCTCAAAGATAAAAATTAAGAAGTGCGGGGGATGTAGTTGAGTGAGAAAAGCTTAGTTTCAGCTCCTTGTACTGCAAAAAAAGCATACAGGAGAGTACAGGTGGGTTGCGTATACATCCAGTGCCTTTTTCAGGAGGTGACCCTAGCTCACATCTGCAGGTTTTGGGGTCCACGGCATCCTGGACCCAGTCTCCTGCAGACACTGGCAGGGATGATGCTCCACACAGTCCCGAAGCAGTCAGTCAGGGGAGTGGGGGTGAGGGGTGGAAGACGTGGACGGAAAGCAAGCCCCTCCCCAGCCAGGCGGTCTCCCCACTCCTCGACCTCCGCTGGAGGGGCTTAGGAGGGAGACCCCGGGATCTCTCCTTC
>PVJX010013895.1:0-46249 GCA_004027295.1 Dolichotis patagonum
ACACTCCACTGAGTTTTCCTCATGTTAACATTCTATGTTAGTTTGGTACATTTTTCCTAACTACTGAGCCAGTATTGAGAATTTACTTTTAACTAAAGTCCATGCTTTACTCAAATCACTTTTACTTCTAACCAGTGTCCTTTCATTGTTCCAACATTCCATCCATGGGGCCACATTACGTTCAGTCATTGTGTCCCGTAGGTTCATCTTTACTGTAGAAGTTTCCCACCCTTTCCTTGCTTTTAATCACCTCGACAGTTTGGAGGTCTACAGATCTAACATTTGAGGAATTTCTGTCCTTGGGCCTTATCTTGTGTTTTTCTCATGTTTCCGCAGGGTGACGGGGTTTGGGAAGTACGATCACACAGGGGAAGGGCCGTCCTTGTCACGTCGTACGAAGCGCACGTGCTGTGATTATGGCTCACACTGAGGATCCAGACGGGGCGCCCGGCTAAGACAGTGTTGGGTAAGACACTACATGGAAAAGACAATGTTTTGTTTGTTTATTTGTTTGTTTTGGCCTTTCCCAGATTATATTCTTTAAAAGGAAATCAGTGTACACAGCTCACACTTAAGCAATGACAGGTTATACTAATAATGAAATTTTCTGTGTGAGTACTTTATTCTCTGGACGGATTTTTCTTAACACTGGTAAGTTTCCTTGTCTTGTAGAAATGTTGGAGAGATATAGGTACTTGCTTTCAGCTATTTTCCAGCTCTGTTTCCTTTCCCCACTTTTTTAATCAATTGTATTCTTTATTTCTATTTTCCTGCAGCCTGTTCAATTTTGACTCCATTCTCAGACACGTCTCTACTGCTTTGCCTGTGACCCATGCAGTAGCACTGCTGCTCTGTTCCACAGTTTCTGTGGGCTCGCTTGCTCTGTGCTAGTCAGACCTCATGCAAGCTCCTTCCACTTACCACTAAGAACTTGGCCAAAGCTCTTAGTTTCTGATGTCTTTTAGTGGATTTGCTGTGTCTGAGGAAAACTGTCATTTTGGAGTTTTCTGATATGATTTCAGATCCATCAGAAGTCCTACTGTAATTTCTGCTGTCTTCTGTACAGAAATTATTGTAGGTAAGCATTGTGACTGTTAGTGTATAGTTAACCTCACTGGATATAGTTTGGATTATTGGAAATTCCCAGTCATTAAGTTTGGTTTTTAATTTGTTACTCATTAGATCTGATTGGTATATGTGTTTATGTGGATGTTAAAAACCACAAAGTTCCAGAAACAATGGTCTCCTTGCTACAGTTACAGAATACCACTGGGCCCTCTTCCCATTTTCAGATTGGTTCTTAACACTACATTCACATATAAAAATACACATGCATACAACCTCACATACCTACACACACACAGACACACACACACACACACACACACAAATGGCTGATGCATATAAAACTGTGAAATGTTTTCTAAGCAAAAGCATAGGATGGTAAATCAACTTTGTATTTTCAATGCAATCTTGACCCCTTCAGCCTACACGAGTTCTAAAGGATGACATACAAACATATATTTGTAGAATGAATGCAACGTGATTTATTTTAAAAAGCCGGAGATGTCACTGAAACCTATTTTCCATATGAGTTGGTCAAAATCAAGTAGAAAATTAAAAATTAAATCACTTTCTATACTAACCATAGGCCTATCTATCATCTAAACTCCTAGGTTTTTTAGATAATCAAATCCTTCAAATGTATGTCTTTTAAAATAAATGGGATTCGATCAAAGATAAAATTCTATTTTCTAGGGTTCTGAATAAATTTTTATAAGAGATATACAGAGAAGTTCAATCAATGATTGTGGCGGGAAATTTAAATCCACTTACTGTTCCTTAATTTGCATGATAAACCAATACTTCCTTGAATTCTTCCTGAAAAGGTAATCATACACTATACTTAAATAGACTTGCATCTTCAGCTTAATTTAACTTTAAAAAAATTGTGTTTTAGTTAAATCTGTTCCACAGATTTATTCATTGATTTAAGTTTCTTTTAAAAATGCAAATAAACTGCCCACACTAGTAATTACCCTAATTTTAAAAAACACAGTCACAATTCAGTCATTAGGAAGGGAGGCGAAGCCTCAGTCCATTAGCAGTTGTTTATAATAGCACATCTCAATTGATTAAACTGCAGGTTTTTTATGGGTCTTATTTTATAAATTGAACCTAGTCAAGTAAACATAACATTTGGTAATAGTCTTCATAGCAACTGTCAAAATGACTTATTGTTTTTCCAGTTCTGCATTCCTGCAGAATTAATAATACCTTCGTGCCATTTATAACACTTATTATTGATGCCTTGAAGTTCTCTACATTTAATGAGTAGATGTTTCATTATGCTACATAGTTCTGTTTTCAGACTGAAAAATTTTCTAATCTGTCTCTCTTTTCCTCTTGATTGAAGGACTGTAAATATGCAATTAGCAGTTGAAGTAGAAGTAAAAAGAAGGAAATATCAGCTGTCAAGATTTCTGTTGAAGGACACAGGGTGCGTTAAGCTAAGAATATGACGAAAGATGAAAGCATCTTTGCCAGTGTGTCTGAAAGTAGCAAAATGTTTAGGCATTTGATTTATCTTTTCATCTTGAAATAATTGTAATCATTGCCTTCTATAAAACAGAAATTAATGAAAGGCACGGCCTTTCCTACAATGGTAAGGTTAGGTTTTCATACATAGTCAGCCTTTGATTTCTGTATTTAATTGCTTCCTAGAATTTTTCAGTAATGAAGGAGTTACTAGCTTCCAAGAATAAAAGACTGAGAAAACACACTTCTAAGAGTCTAATTTTGATGTCACAGTGGTTTAAATAACTGTACAATGCTGGGAATACTGATTAACACCAACTGGAACATTTGTTACTCTTTTTTTAATGTACCGATTTAATCCAGAAGTGACATAAAGGTTGTGACGTGATAATTCAAATTGCCCTTCACTTTTCAGTTACCTCTGTTTTAATTTCTTGATTTCAAGTGTCTTTTATTTCATGTATACACTTTTTCAGCAGGTTCCTAGATATAAAATAGTTTGTAAATATCCACAATTCCTAGAGGAAAGATAGATATTTTAAAATATGCCAATACAGTTTTGCCAGTGATAAGTACACATCAGTCCTTTTCTAAATATTAAATAATTGAGTTTGTTATTTTAGATTTTTTTGGTACTGGAAATTGAACCCATGACCTTATGCTTTCTAAGCAGGCACATTGTCACTGAGTTGTATCCCCAGTCCAGTTTGTTATTTTGTATTTATCACATTAATCTAAATGTGCATAATATATAGCCATATTAAACACATGACATAATAATAATATATTTGTATTAATAGAAATTGTTTTACATGCTCTTTTAGTCTTTCAATAAAGTAAGTAAATTTGCCCATATATTTACTCAGTTTATGATATAAGGAAGAAAAAGTACCTCTGTAATAAAAGACACTAATAAGAAAATTTACAAATTTATTTAATGTGAGAATAATGTGACATGGTAGCCTTCTTAAGGAAAAAGCTTTGTGGACAATAAATTAGGAATAATTGATAAAATACCTTATGAACAATAATTTTTAGTAATGCTTTGATAAACATGTAAATTTGAGTATATACTTTTTTTCATTTGGCTTGATGAAGAATAAAAAGTTTTGAAAAAAATGTGATGAGACAAAAGTATGAGTCTTTGAAGCAGTGTAGACTGGGAGAACTTAGTGAGACTTACTCACTCAAATTCTCAGTGTCCCTGAATTTGGTTATAAAGTGGGACAGTTTTCACTGGGTCTAGAAAGGGCCCTCTCACGCAAGTATCTGATGATCTGCTTCAGGGAAGATGAGAAAATTGTTCTTGCACCTGCAATTTCTCAAAATTCCTCAGCATAAAATTTTTAATATTGAGAGGTATCATTTTGGTAACATACCTGGGCTTCATTGATAGTTTATGGAGAACCTTTGAATTTGATGTGCTATTTTTATTTATGTCTTATTAAAAATAAATTATTTCTTTTATGAAGAGACAAAGAACTTCTACATTTTTTCTTGCAACTTTGTAGTGTTATCGTTATTCTCTAAGTATTTCATTGGATTTGAACTTCACTTTTCTTTGTAACAGTCCATATTGCTCTGAAATTGTTGGCGAATCATGCCTTCTTCTCCTGTGTTTTGTAATGTCATCTCCTTCACTTGGTTTCCATGAATAGAAAAGTGTACATTTAGGGTTTCTTAATTTTTGTTGTTCTGTTCCTAATTGGTTTATATTTCTGCCATAACATATTATTTTACTGTCACGATTTTGTGGTAAACTTTATAGGTATTATAGTAGTATGTTTCTCTGTTTGATTGTATGTTTGCTTTTTAAAAAGATGCCTTTAATATTTGTGGATATTTTTCCATATTAAAATTAAGGTTAGTATTTTCATGTTTTCCCCCAAATCTCATAAAACCAATGTGAATTTGAGAGTTAATTTTGTGAAGATGTGAAAAGAATTGATGTCTTCATATTGAATTACCTCAATCAAAGATGTATTTTTATCTCTCTTATATGTTCTGTGTCATTAGGTAGAGTTTAACATTTGCTTGGTCAGCATTTTTCTTGACATTTAATTTATATCTTACTTCTTAAATTTCATTTCTTCTTATTTTTAGTAAGATTGCGACAAACAGTTGAATTTGTAAGACAGTCTCTTGTATCTGGTCCCTTTGCTGCTGTTTCTTTTAGTTGTGAAAAAGCCAGAAACTATCTAGGACTAAAGAGTGAAGGAAAACCAGTATTGACTGAAAAAGAACAAAACAGTGCTACCATTAATCAGAACCGGAGGACAGTCGCAGATAAAGTTGGCTGCAAAGTTAACAACATTTTGTCTCCTAAGGTCGTGATATAGTTGTACAATGCCGTAAAAACCCCACTTTGCGTGATTATTGCTTCCCCCTCAGTGGTGCTCCAGATCTGCTTAGCTGGATTCATTAATTACAGAAAGAATCCAATTGCCAAGCTGCTCTCCTCCCTTCTGGACAGCCAACCTCTAGTTAATCCTTGCACGGCACCATCAAATTCTCTTTGCTAAGAGCAACCAACCCAGACTTGATGGCTTTCCTTAGACAGTCCTTCCAAACCCTCAGTGGGATCCCAGGCCCAGCAAAAGACGATGCTCTTTTCTGTTTTGTTTACCTTCTACTTTTCCTGGAGTTGGTTTCACTAAATGCAATAAATAAATGGATTTTATTAGACTACAGGCAAATTAGGCATAACGAGTTATAGTAGCTTGGCTGTTGGAGTTTCTACGAACATGTTCAAATATTTTTCTAACGATGATGTTTTACTCTTTTTTGTTTATACCTCTCAGCAATTTTCTTTCCCAAATGCATTAGGGCAGGATGCAAGCACTACAGTGCTGAACTAAATCAAAGAGCCTTTTGGACAAGCTTTCTGTCTTAAAAACACAATCTTCTTGTTCCCTATCTTAAAAGAACTCATGAAATTCATCTGGCTTTTTGCCTTAAAAAATTAAATCTGTGTGTGTGTGTGTGTGTGTGTGTGTGTGTGTGTGTGTGTGTGTTGGTCTGGTTAAACATTGTACTTGATTAAAACTTTCACAGGTATCCTTTAGTAATTTAAGGAATTCTATTCTCTTAGTCTTGTTCTTCATAGCTTGATTGTATCATATATAGAAATTGATATCTGATTTATATTATGATGCATCATTTTAAAATGAAATATTGTTTATTATATTTTTCATTTGCATTTTCCTAATAACTACCAATACTGAGCACTTTTTATGTGGTTATCAGTAATTTGTGTCTTCTTTCAAGTAATGAGTTCATTTTCTATTCTGAATGCTGATTCCAGACTGTTTTTTTTTCTGTGTTTTCTTCATTAGTATTGTAAATAGGAAACGTTTTCACTTCTGATACAGCCCAACATATCAATATTTATGTTTTATATTTTTTGTGTTTTATGGAAAAATATTAACCTAACATAGCCTAATTATTTGCTCCTATTTTTAATTATAGAAAATTTGTGATTTTTGGTTTCCATTTAAGTATATGATTCATAGTGAGTTAATTTTTTGTATTCAGTGTGAGGTGGACATTATATACTTCCACTCATTTAAATATTCTTTAACTTCTCTCTTTTATAGATTTAAATGTATGTAATTTAAAGTGCACATTTTTCTATTTATCTCTGTATATTTCATATTTTTGTTATTACACATTGTCATATTCTATTTTAATTTTTTAATTTCCAATAGTTTGTTGTAGGTATATGGTAATACAATTGAATATTATATATTCATATTATATCCCCCAAATTTCATAAACTCAGATAAACTAATACCTTTTTTGGTAAATTCCTAAATATTTCGTACTTTTGTTATCATGTTGTATGTAAACACATTTTAAGTATTTTCTTTTCAATATTTTTCCTTTTATTTCTTTTTCATCCTTATTAAAAATGGAAATCATCCTTATTAAAAATGAAAAGCACTACAGATATCCTGTGAAATAGAAATGGTGTGAGTTGTCCTCTGCACTTCTTTTATGAATGGATGGAAAGAACCACGAATATAATAGGAACTGAATGTTTAATAGAAACTGTTAGATTGTAAAATTCTCTCCTCCTCCAGTTTACTGTAAAGATTTTGTTTTTGGTTTTATTTTTCACAAACATGTATTGAATTTAACAGTTTTTCCTTGTATTCATAGGATTTTTGTTATTTAGTCTAAATTGTGCATTGCATTAATTGTCTAATGCTGAGTGAAATTTATGTTTTTGGTTTAAAGTTTACATAGTCAAGTTGGATAACAATTTATTGAAAGAAGTAAGCAAAAATGATAAAAAGGCCTGACATAACGAAGTGATTCCTTTGCTTAGGGAACCTGTGATCTTCCTACACTGGGTACTACACTGAGATTAATTCGTAGTCAGTGTTCCGGCTTGATGTGATAGTGCATGACAGACAGACAGCCTTTAATTTAGGTTATACCAACCTGGCATTGTCAGCAAAGAAATCATTTTACAAAAAGTTGGGGCACTGAGTTGCCGTGGAAATCATACACAAAGAGGGTATAAATTAGATACTCCTAGGTAACTTGTTAAGTCAGACTGGTACCAAGGAACTGAAAGTTAGCATAATGGTGACTGTTTACTGGAAATGACCCTGACCCCAACCAGGTTCATTTTGCAATAAACTGATGTCTGTGTCACACTGGTGGAGTGAGCAAGTTTGAAGCTGAGCTGGGTGGAGGCTGTCAGGCTCTCCCCATGAGCCACCACTGTCCCTGCAACATTCTAGGTCAAGAGCGAAGGGAGCAGAGGCCACATAGAGGAAGTGAGCGCACGGTGTGCCTGAATTTCTGGGCTGTTACCAGAGGGAGACCAGAGCAGAAGGCACAAGCTGCAGACGAGGTTGAAAAATGAGCCTCCACTGTAAAGGTCCTGTTGTGAGCTACAGTTCGTGGTACAAGAAGTAGGTTTACTTCTACGCCGAAAATTTTTATACTGCTCATGTCATTTTTAGAGAGCGACATTTTAAGTAAAGGGGTCCATTTTCCATTAGCGATCATTTAGGAGTGTGGAAAGTGACCACAGCATTTCAGTTTTAAGCAGGCCAAAGATTTTGTTTGATTCCACTTATTTTACTTTTTAGTTATATGTATGTAATATTTACATATGCATAATTTTAAAAAATTTGAAGCAGACACATTCTTGTAGTGTCCCTGCCATAGTAACTGATATATGTATGTGTGTATTTGTGTGTGTGTGTGTGTACCCAGTACTGAATGAAGGAGTGAATAAATCCAGTACTGGAGGAAATGAAGGAATATATATATATTCTACTATATATATATAGTAGAAATTATAAAAGAAATTATAAAAGAAGTGGAAATTATAGAAGGAGAAATTATAAAAGGAAGTAGAAGTTATAAAAGAAAGGATAAGCCCGAGGGAGTGTCACTGAAGTAAACTGTCCGCGTCAAACGCCTGAAGAGTCATCGTGGCCACGGGAGTTCCCTGGTTCTCTCAGTGGGGCTGTGGGGCAGGGACCCTTTTCTGTCTTCGGAGACAGCGTGATGCCACCACAACGCCACCTGTTTCTCAGGCTCTCTCTTTAAAAACACAGATGGCTCCTAGGGCTTTGAATTGATTTCTCCTTCTCCTGTATTTTATAGCAGCTTTTACAGTTTCTGGAAATGAGTTTTATTAGTTCTGATTTAGTCTTGAGCCAAACACTGTTTTCATAAACCTGAAAAACATGCACTTCCTTGGGTCTTATTTACACGCTTCAGACTTGTGTGGGGTGTTCAGTTCCAACTCAGCATTTTGGTTGAAGGAAGAGGCCTCTCCTAAAGTAACAGTATACACAGTCAGGAGACAGAGTAGGTACTGGCGAGAAATAGAAGAGGGTCTACTTTGCTCTCTGATAGCCCCTGTCCCATGGACTTCACTAGTTTTAAAGATAACCACTACGTTTCTTACAACTTTTCATTCAAATATTTTTCAGTGACTTTACAGAAAATATTTGTGTATAGAAAGAAAATTTTTATTATATACTTTTTCTCATTTATTTCCATTTTAAAATTAAATGAAGGAATATTTTCTTCAATTTGCTTTTTTACTCTTTGCTTGAAGAGCTAGTCACATTGTGATGTACGTCTACAGTGTAAGTACATAGAAGTCTCAAGAAAATTAGCATGTAGGGGCTGGGGATTTAGCTCAGCAGCATAAGAGCCTGCATTGCAAGCATGTGGTCGTGAGCTTGATCCCTGGTACAGATAAAAAAAAAAAAGAAAGAAAACTAGCATCTAGAGATACAGATTTTAGCAGCTATTGTGTGATTTTTATATAATATATACACTTTATGAACTGTGCTTAAATACTACTCAGTTAACGGGCACTGAAGGTGTCTCTTTCTCCTTGTCTTCTTCCCGTCAACTCTTCCCCATCTCCGCCTCCTTTCTCCCCTCTCCTTTTATACAAGCAATGTGGTAACAATTCTGTCAAGTACAGATGACAGTATCTATGTAGGTAACCCTTGTGCTGTGCAGTGGCATTGTTAGTTGATTGCAGATTCTTTCAAAGCTGCCTGAAGATTTATGCTCATATCAGTTTGCACTTTACTTTCATAGCAATGTACATGAATCTTGGCTGATAGTCTCACTGCTTGGCAATCTCATCAGTGCTTGGTATGATCAGCTGTGATTTCTGTTAATGTAGACAATTTAAAATGGTACTGGGTATTTTGTTCTAATTGTAATGTCTTTGTTTATTTCTGAAGTATGCCATACTTTCAGGGGTTTATTAATCCTTTGCTTTGTATTTTACATGAATTACCTATGTATTTGTTTTGTTACATCAATAAATGCTTTAATCTGACTGGCATTTAGACATGTCTTATGGATTCTGAATACCAATTCCTCATATGGAATGTAAGCCTATGAATTATGTAGTCAAGTTTAACAATTTGTTCCTTTATACTTTGAAAAATTTTACCTTATGATTAAAAGCATATGCTCATGGTTTTCCTTTGATAGCTTCACAGTTTTTTTGCATTGTATTTGAGATGCTAACATATTTAGAAACTATACCATAAATTACTGGTGTGAGATGACAGCTATTTTGAAGAGAACGGAGACATTATGGCAGCCATTGTTGATTTTCCTATCATCTGGTTTTGAAGGCCTATAATGCCTTCATCACTCTGTTCTGATCAGTTTAATAATATTTTCTTTTGTATGAATTCATTGTGTGTGAAGGTATGGACAGCTACTTGGAAGATAACAAGAGACAATGTGGTAGCCATGGTAGATTTCCTATTATCTTGCTTTGAAATCTGTGTCACTTACATTGTTTTCTTCTGATCTACTTTGTTCTGTTTTGTTATGTTTAGTTTTACCCTCTTTAAAATAAAAAAAAATACTGGTATGAGGAATGATTTATCTTTGTTTTCTTCACTTTTCATCACCTCTTAATTAAATATATGTCCTTTACCTACTGACATACAGAGCATGTTCTTATGTCTGCAGGATCTGGGGGTGACAACACTAGGGCTTTAAATTTTTTCCTTATTACTTTACAACGTCCTTTCCCCATACCTTTGTTAAAAGTTTTGGCTTTATGATTCCATAAAAATTGTAAAAAGGATGACTGGTTGCTTTTTCACTAGTAATAATATATTGTGATGAACTGAATTTCTTAGTTTTAATGTGGATCAATTACACATTTAAACTTTTTTACATAAATAGATCATATATTACCATTGGTGCTATGGTATGGTGCTAAAGGGATTTTCGGTAAATATACTGGCTTAAAATGAAGTGGGATTTCCATGGCAGTGGGCTCATATTTATTTCATTAGTTCCTACCCTTCCTGAAGTTCTATTTGGTGGAGATGTTCTGGATGGGACTGACCAACTGGAACATCTTCTTGGTCACTATGGCCACTTACTCTTCCTTAAATGTGTGTGCCATGGGGCCATTCACATGGCACTTCTCCCAGATGCAATGAATGCCTGACAATGAACCCCATGAATAATATGGATGAGGCCACAATTGTTTCCCACTACTCTGTGCCCTTGTTCATCCTAGCAAATTTCTCCATGAAGCAGAAGTGATACATCAGACTTCATCTCTGGAGGGGTTGCTCCAGGACGTCTCCTCCTCTTCTGAGGCCTTCTAGCCTTGGGTAAGAGCTTAATCTGGGCTGCAATGAGCCACAGATAGACCCACAATCCAACTAGGGAGAACACTGTTCTTACCTTCCATAGCTCTCTTGTGTGCTCGTGGCACACATGCTAGGGCGGAAATTACTTGATAGTTGAGCTAAATATCCTATATGCAAAATACTTTGATGGCTATAACCCTCTATACCTATTGGTCAGAAGTGGGAAGAGAGAGAGGCCATGTAGTCCAATATCATGGGGACTTTTAGTTCTCCATGTTTACTGCCTTCTGAGTTCTATTCATTGTGTCTTCTGTCCACTTCTCCTCCTACTGACTTACAACTCTCTTTCACCCATCCCTTGATCTCTTCCTTTACTTTTTTCCCACATTACATATGACCAAATAACTGCTAACAACAATTACTATAGACCATAAAGTGTAGTGATAAAGAGTGAAACTGTGTGAGATTAAATACATTTAAGTAATGTATGATCAAATTTGTTGATGCTATTATAATTAGTAGTGATTCTCTTACAACACAATAATCAAGTCCAAACCCTTTAAATTGTATAGCTAAAGGGGTGAACACTATCTCTAGTCAAAGAAAGCCATACATACCTCACTGGAAAGTAGAAATCTCACTAAAAAGAACTTAATACCAACTACAATCTCTGCTCACCATACTTCAGCTTAGCCCCCACCACATATAGACATTATATTGAATAATACATTATATAAAATTATATATTATGTATATGAAAACCAGGTAACAAAATTTCCTAAGATCTCCAAAGTCTGCTAAGGTGCACACATTGGACACTGACAGAGGGGACAGCAGGCACCAGCTAGAAGAGTTATAGGAACTGTTTAAGGAAGACATAAAGAAACTTAGTGAGTTCAAAGAGGATAACACACACACACACACACACACACACACACACACACACACAAATGGAACTAACATATACAATGACAAATTTTTGTAAGGGAATAGTATATAAAAAATTGGAAAGGATGTCAAAACACTTCAAAACAGGCATGGCAAATGGACTGAAGATACAGATTCTACCCAAAAGTATCAGAAAGAAAGAATGGAGACATAGAATTCTTACATTGCAAACATGACCATTGTGAATACAGGATTTTTGAAACTGAGGACAAAATGATAAATTCCTCAGAAGTCTTAAAAATGATGAAAGAATAAGAAAAATTTATCCAACAGCTGTTAGACAATGCAAGAAGACTGATATGAGGCTGAGAGGAATTAGAGAAAAATTAGAAGACAACAAACATGGAATAAAAATACGTTTACAGAAATTATAAGTGAAAATTTCCAAATATGAGGAAATATTTTAACATACAAGTAAACAAGACTTAAAGTTATAAACTATGATTAAAAAAGAAGCTCCCTAAGAAACAACTTAGTAAAAAATCCAGACGTGCAACAAAAAGGCAGAATCTTATAGCTGTCACAGAAATGCAAAAATTAATGTACAAAGATAAATCCATTAGGGTTGCAACAGACCCTCTACACAAACTTTAAAGCCCATAAAATCCTACAGTGAAGTATGTCAAGCCCTAAGTGCAGACAAATTCCAACTGACTAATATGTCTTGAAAAACCCTCTTTTTAAATAGAGGGAAATGCAGAAACATTCTGTGACAAAGAACACTTCAAGAGATACACACAAAATCAACTAGCACTCCAATAATACTCAAGAATATCCTGGAGTGAGATAATAAAGCTAAGAAATCAAAAAATTCAGAGGAAGTATTATATTAAATAAGGCAAATGGTGAAACAAAAGAAAAGGAATCATCAACAGGAAAAACACAATGGCAGGAATAAATAAATTCTTTATGATAATAACTCAATGTAAACAGACTCAAATTCTCTATTAGAAGACATGGATTGCCAGAATAGATAACAGAATTCAACAGCTTGTTGCATTTAAAAAACTCATGTAATATAAAAAGAAATTTGTACAGTCAATATCAAAGGATAGAAAATAAATTTCATGTACCAAAAGCAAGTAGAACTAGCAATTTTACTATCAGTCAAAGTAAGTTCAAAGTAAAACATCACAGGAGGCAAAGAAGATCACTACATACTAGTTAAGGGAACAAGTCAACAAGTAAGTTAACAATTGTGAGTATGTATGCAGCAAATATTGAAACACCTAACTTCATGAAACAAATACTACTGGGCAAATATTAGCAAATAAATACCAACACAATGATAGTGAGTAACTTAAATCCTCCACTTTCACAAAAAAGACAAATCAACATAATAAAAGTCAACAAAGAAATATACGAGCTGAATCACACTTTTGAACAAATGGACTTAATAGATTTCTGCAGAGTGTTTTACATTACTACCACATAATACACTTTTTTCTCAATAGCACATGTAACTGTCTCCAAAACAGACCATGCACTACTCCACAAAGCTTGCTTAAATATTTACACAAGAATAACAATCAATCCATGTATATTATCAGCCCATTGTGCAATGAAACTAGAAATAAACCACAAAATAAAATACAGAAAATTTATAAAAATGTGAAAACTAACACTCCTGAAAAATCATTAGGCCACAGAAGAAATCAAGGAAGAAATTAAACAACTTCTGGAATCAAATCACAATGTTAGTGCAACACAGGAGAATCCATAGGGTACAATGAAATTGTTCCTAAGGGGGAATCTTATTGCAGTTAATGCTCAGAAAGCACAGCAAAGTCAATTAAATAGCCTAATCATGAATCTCGAAGTTCATGAAAAACAATTCAGATCTAAATCTAGTTTAAGGTAGGAAATCATAAAGATCAGAGTTGAAATTGATAAAACCGAGATTAAAAATTTCTTCAAAAGAGTAAATAAAATACATAAACAGCCAAACTTACCAAAAGAATGAGGAAAACACTCAGATCAATTGGAAACGGAAAAGTCAAAGATCACAGAAAATACTGCCAAAATGCAGAAGATATTAGCAAGTAGTATGAAAAACTGTAATCCAACAAATTGGAAAATCCTGAAGAAATAAATAGATCCCTAGACACATAAAAATTACAATGTTAAAGCAAGAAGACATATAAATTCTGAACAATCCAATAACAAGCAATGAAGTTTTGACAGTAAGCTAAGAAAAGCCCAGGACCTAACTCCTTCACTGCTGATTTCTACAAATCTTTCAGGATGTTATAACACCAATACTCCTCAAATTCTTCAATGCAAATGAAAGGGAAGGAGTTCTTCCAAACTGATTCTGGAAGCCAGTATCACTCTGATCCCCAAACCAGACAAAGACTCCCCCCACCACACACACACACACAAAATGACTATAGGGCAATCTCCATACTGAACAAAAAAGTTTAATACAATATGGGGGAATGGAATGCCAAAAGTCATCAAGAAGATCATACATCATGACCAAGTAGGCTTCACCCAAAGGATGCGAGGATGTTTCAACATATGCAAATCTATAAATGTACATTGACCCAGAGCAGCTGTGACTGGCAGAGAAAGGTCCAAACCAGGCTCCTGCTAGTCCACTGACCTGGAGCTGCAGTGACTGGCAGATGAGTACCCCAAATGGGCTCCCACTCCAGGGTTGACTGGACTCAGGGACCAGAGACCGGCAGCGACACCAGCGACACAGTAAGACCCTGGCTAGAATGCACTCAATGGACAGGCAGGACTAGCACTATGAAGAATTCTGAAGCAACAGTAACAATAATGAGCCAGCAGGTCGTGAGTTAGGTGAATCAGGTCTATGCTTGGGGACCAAACCACACGGAATAGAAGTGAGAGGGTAAGGCTCTCTCCTTTTTTTCTTTACTTTCCCTTTTTTCCTCCTTTTCTTTTTTTCTTTTTAAACAGCTGGTGAGAACTCCAGCCACAGAAAACTAATCCTGTCGCTCAAATCCAGAGACAAAAGTCAGACCCAAACACAGCACAAATACTCCTGCAGTCCTGACTAGAGTGCTCATTCTAGGATCAAACTTGGACTTACCACAGAACTGTAGACACCAGAGGAATCTCACAACTATTGCTTTTCTCTGGCCAGATTTTCCTATTGGTAGTCAGCTAGGTTAGTGTGTGTGTGTGTGTGTGTGTGTGTGTGTGTGTGTGTTGTTTCATTGTTGTTGTTACTGATTTTTGTTTTTGGTTTCTTCCCTTCCTGTTTTCTTTTCTCTTTCTCTCACTGTTCTGTTTTTCCCTGCTTTGCTTTTGTTTCTGTTGCCTTGTTACTTTGATCCATGTGTGGGGTTATTTTTGTTTCCTGTTTTTTTCTCTTCCTTTGTCCTCTCTTGTTTTCATTCTTTTCTATCTTTTTTCTCTTGTTCACAATTTAGATCTCTAAATTTCTCTTTGTATTATTCTTTGCATACTTTTCTCCTTTAATCTACTATGTTTCTTGCTTTATGAGACTTTCATGTGAATAAATATTGTCTTTTCACTTCAATACTCCTAGCCTTTCTCTTCCAGTTCCTCCCTCTTGTATCCTACAATTGCCCAAAGCTTGGATGATCATCCTATGTGCACTTAACTTGCTCCTACTATGTTTAACTTCGTCTACCTGTCCATCCTACTCTTAAACCTTCTGGCCCCCACCACAATAAGGTAAAACCACAGTACTCAGTGGGAAAACATTGCATACAAGTTCTCAGTATGGGCTGGATTATATTACACAACCATAGAATTGGCTCCTACAGTTGAAGAATTCCGGGTAAGAGTGATCACAGTCTGTCAGTAGCCAGGATGTGCTTGAGTCTACTGCTAACTGCACTACTGTAACCAGAATGTCATACTTGTTATGTACAGTGTTTCTCCTTGGAGTGACAATCCTGTGATCCCAAGTGGTCACAACCATCACCACAGTCCAGCACCAAAGGAACAGGCTTTAGTCAAATTGATAGCAACACCACAATATTATTATATTGGGATGTTAGGTTCTTGGGTAGACATAAAGACCTAGAACCACCTGTGTCTGGAAGACAATCTAAAGAACCAACATCTCCTGGGAAAACCTACACACCAGAGACAAAACTATCTAACATAAGAAATATACAAGCATCAACACAGGAAACAAAATAAAATTTAAAAAAAAGAAAATGATAAGAGAGAAGAAAAAAGTTCCAACATTGTGTTGCTTTCAAGAAACACGTTAAAAATGCATTTAAGCCAAAAAGAAATTCATAGTCTAAAAATCAAAGGATGGAAAGCAATTCTCAACACAGCAACCCAGAAAAAGGAAGGGGTAGCTATTCTTTTTGCAGACAATGTAAACTTTAAACCAAAACTCATCAAAAGTGACAAGGAAAGTCACTACATACTTCTTAAGGGAAAATGCCAATAAGAGGTGATAACAATAATAAATATATATGCACCAAACATTGGTACCCAACTACATAAAACAAATATTTACATCCATGAAAAACCAAATAAGCACTAACACAATTGTATGGGGGAGCTTAATATCCCACTCTCACAAATAGATATATCAACTGGACAGAAAATTAACAAAGAAATATCAGAATTAAACCAAGTCTATGAACAAATGAACTTGGTAGATGTCTGTGGTGTGACACTCCAAAACCTCAGAATACACATTCTTCTCAACTGCCCATGGGGCATTTTCCAAAATAGACCACAAATTAGCCCACAAAACATATTTAAGTAAATGTAAAGGAATCGAAATCATTCCATGTATACTATCTGACCATTGTATGATGATACGAGAAATTAACAACAAAAGAAGTCACAAAAACTACATAAACACAAGGAAATTAAACAGCAAACTTTTGAACAACCATTGTGTCACAGAGAAACTTAAAGGTGAAATTAAACAATATATACAACCAACCAATAATGCTGATACAACATACCGAAACATATGGGCACAATGAAAGCTGTCCTAAGTGGAAAATGTATAACAATAAACTGCCACATGAGGAAACCAGAATGAGCTCAAATAAACAACTGACGTTTAAATCTCAAACTTCTAGAATGAAACCCAAAGCTCATACAAGGGAGCAAATTATAAAGAGCAGAAATTAATGCAATTGAGACTAAGAATCAGTGAATAAAAAAGTTAGTTCTTTGAGAGAATTAATAAAATTAATAAGCCATTATCCAACTTTATCAAAAAGAGGAAAAAAACAACAACACAAATTCAAACAATAAGGAATGAAAAGGGGAAAACCACAACATATCCTACAGAAATTTGGAAGATCATCAATACCTACAATGAGAATTTATATTCTAATAAGATGGAAAACACAAGAAATGGCTAGATTTCTAGGGATAATCAAATTAGCAAAAAAAATCAAGAGGATATAAAAATTCTAAATATCCCAATATCAGTCAGCAAAATTGAAAATGTAATTAAAAACTTACTAACAAAGAAAAACCCAGGACCTGAAAGATTCACTGTTGAATTCTACAAGAAATTTAGAGGAAAACTAATGCTACCAATGCTGAAAATATAAAAAAATATTGAAAGGGAAGCAGTGCTTTCAAAATCATTTATGGAGGCAAATATTAACCTGATTCCAAAACCAGAGAAAAACCCAACAAAAGAAAAAACTGTAGGCCAATCTCCCAAATGAACATAAATGCAAAAATACTTAATAAGATACCAACAAACAAAAAGCAGCAAATCATCAGGTTTATAAACCATGGCCAAGTAGGACTCATCCCAGGGATGCAGGGATGGTTCAACATACAAGAATCAATAAATGTAATATACCATATTAACAGAATCAAAGACATCATATCAACAGTTGCAAAAAAAGCACTTGACAAAGTCCAAGACCTTTTCATGATTAAAAAAAATCTACAGAAAATTGAAATAGAGGATTTATATCTAAATATAACAAAAGCCATCTGTGACAAACCAACTGCTGACACCGAACTAAATTGTCAAACACTGAAAGCTTTCGTTCTAAAATTTGGAACAAGACAAGGATGCCCACTATCACCTCTCCTATTCAATGTAGTTCTGGAAATATTAGCCAGAATAATTAGATAAGAGAAAGAAATAAAAGGAAAAATAATAGGAAAGTAGTTAAATTATTATTTGAAGATGACATGAAAATCTACATAGAAGACCCCTCTCACCAAAAGACTTGTAGATTTCAGTCCGTGTAGCTGCATACAAAAATTAACACTCAAAAATCAGTAACATTCCTGTGCACAAGAAACAGACTCACAGAGAGAGAAAAATTAGGAAAATCACGCACTTTAAGTAGCATGCAAAACAACAAGCTTAGGAATCAATTGATATACATTGATATCAATTGATATATATTGATAACAAAGAAGTAAAATATCTATATATTGAAAACTACAGTACTCTGAAAAAGGAAATTGAAGGAGATATCAGAAAATGGAAAGATATCCCTCATGGATAGGAAGAACCAAGAGAGTGAAATTTCCATGCTCCCCAAACTGTTATATATATTTAATGCAATCCTAATCAAAATATCTTTAGCATACCTCACAGAACTAGAGAAAAGAACCCTAAAATTCACCTGGTACCAAAAGAGACCTAGAATAGCAAAAACAATTCTGGGCAACAAGAGTAAGGCTGGACCATCAAAATCAAACAATCTCTAACTTCAAACTCTGCTACATGGCTACTGTGATAAAATCAACATGTTAAGTGGGACAGACTAGAAGATTGAGGCACAACTCCAAACATACTAAACTACCTTATCTTCAACAAAGGAGCTAAAATGTTTACTGGAAGAAAGATAGTCTCTTCAATAAATGGTGCTGGAAAAATTAACTTTCCTCATGTCAAAGACTAAAACTAGACCCATGTCTATCACTGTGCACTAAACTAATGTTAAAATGGATCAAAGATCTAAATGTCAAAACAAAAACACTAAATATACTGGAAGAGAAAATAGGTAGAAATCCTGAAGACATAATGTAAGCAGAGACCTCAAGAACAAAACCCAGACTACATTGGAAATACTACAAAGAATCAGAAACTTTATTAAAAAGTCCACACAATAAAATACATCACCAACAAAATGAAAAGACAAGGCACAAAGTGGAAAAACATTATAGTTTGTGTCCCTTAGACAAAGAGCTTACATCCAGTAAATATATGGAATTAAAAAAATTAGGACCCCAAATTAAAAGTAACAATCCAAAAATGGGCATCAGGGATGAATACACACTTCTCAGATGAAGAAATACAAATGGAAAAATTCACAATCACTGGTCATTTGAGAGATGCAAATTAAAACAACAGAATGATTCCATCTCACTCCAGAAAGTATGGCTATCATCAAGAAATCAACCAATAACAAATGCTGGAGGGGCTGGAGGGAAAAAGGAACACTTCTCTGCCTTTGATGAGAGTGTAGACTGGTACAACTACTATGGAAATCAATGTGGAAATTCCTCAAAAATAGGATCTCTAGGATTAGATGTCCTACCCTGCCCAGTTATTCCCCTTATGGGCATTTTCCCCCCAAAATTACAAACATTATACCACATCAATATGTGTGTATTCATGTTCAAAGCAGCACAATTTGTAAAAGTTAATCTTGGAAACAACTGAAATCCTAATCAGTTGAGGAATGGATAAGAAAGATGTCATATTTTTATACAACAGAGTACTACTCAGCATTAAAGAAGGATAAAATTGAGACTTCTATAGATAAGTGAATACAACTCGAAGCCATACTCATAAGAGAAATAAATCAGACTCACATATGTAAACATCATATTGTCTCTCTAGTATAAGAAGCTGAAAGAGTAAATAAGATCTAAAATGCAGAATAGATATTTCTAAATAGGAAAAAATTATTCAAGGGAAAAAGAAACTGGATGGGGAAAAGAAAAAAAGGAAGGGAAAAGATAAAGCAGATATATATATATATATATATATATATATATATATATATATACATATCAGTTAATATAGTGTTATGGATTAAAAACTGGTGGTCAACTTAACGCCAGCTGGATTACATCTCCATGCTGCTGAGCGGAGATGTTTCACTTGAGGAAGGTTGCCAGCATAAATGGAGACGTGGAGAAGGAGAAGGAGGAGCGTTAAGGCGTTATGGCGTTGAGACGTTGAGGTGTTGTGGGTTCTCCTACGTGTTGCTGTTTGAGCCGTTGGTTCTCCTAGAGACGCTCTGGTCCTCACAATCAAGCATTGCTTCCTGGCTCCGGAGGGGAAGACGCGTGCCGCTTGGTCTCCAGGATGAACTCGTGGCACTGGCTTCCTGGCATGTGCTCAACTATGCTTGTTGTCAGAGGAGCTCGGGGCCTCTGTGTCCCTGAGGATGGCTGTGGTGCTTTTCAGGACAGCCCTGGTGTTTGTTGTGAGTGTGACTTCTCGGCTCCAGCATAGAACCCTAAACCTATCAGCACAGTTCCTTCACCCTGCTGGCATAGAGTTCCTAGTTTCCACCACTGACCTTAGGGCCTTCCCGGCACGGATCCATAAAAGAGACTGGTGTGAGTCCTTCTTGTGGGCTCTAGGCCTCCAGTTGGACTCGTGGGAGGCATTGTCATGAGCTCTGGGTCTTTATATGGGCTCATGTGGGACATTGCTGTGGGACTTAGGCCCTCGGCTAAATATTCTATGTCTTTGGTGTTGTGAATAGGTTTCCTGCATTTTCTTATGTTAACACTGGGTGACCATCATAAAAATAATATTATAAATTCCATGTCCTGATTCTAACTGTGATGGAAGAAAGAGGAAAGGAAAGAAAAGAAAAAAAAGTATATATATATATATATATATATATATATATATACATATATATACACATATATACAAGATAGGTATAGTTACAGAGCTATTCCTCTTAGCTGATTGAAAAGAATGTTTTAGGCTAATATTTTTTGGATAATACTTCAATATTATATCTTGTACTCTAAACAACTATTATAAATATAACAATATACATTGTGTTAATTATTCTTACTCTCCTACTAGCCTGTTTTGAAACTCTGCTTTATTCTTATGTTTATTTTTTTGTTTGAAATAAAAAAATAAATTTAATACATCACATAATGGAAGCAAAGACAAAACTCAGCAATTATATCAATAGTCACAGAAAAATCTGTTGACAAAATTCATCACTCATTTATGATTCAAAACCCTGCAGAAAATAGTGACCTTACATCATTATGACAAAATTTCTCTATTACCACCTAAATGCCAGCATCATAGTAGATTAGGAAAAGCTGAAAGATTTATATGTGAAATCAGAAAGAAGACAAAGATGTCCACTTTCACCACTCATGTTGAACATAGTACCCAAAATATTAGCCAAAGCTATTAAGCAAGAAAAATAAATGAAAGAGATACCTATAAGAAAAGAAAAAGTAAAATTATTATCCATAAATTACAGTCTTCTACACAAAAGACTCCCCCAGTTTCCTCAAAAACTCCTAGAAATAACCAAATCAAGCAATGTAACAAGATACAAAATCAACAAATAAAAATAATAGAATTCTTGCACACTAATAATGAAACAATTGAAAAAAACTTTAATAACACAACAAGAAAAATTAGAGACTTAGAAATTAACCTAACCAGGGAAGTAAATGAACTTTACCATGAAAACTACAGTACTCTGAAAAAGAAAGTTGAAGAGGACATCAAAATATGGAAAGGATAGGAAGACTCAATATATCAAAATGGTCATACTTCCAAAATGATACAGAGATTAAACACACTCCTAGTCAGAATATTAATGTCATTCTTCATTTGAAACTAATCCTCAAATTCCTATGGTACCAGAAGACACTCATAATAGCAAAGCTAATCCTGTTTGTGAGATCTTATACACTTGTGATGATTTTCTTTGTTCTTTACTAATTTTTGATATAACTGTGTGAAACTCTGTCACTATAATTGATGCTTTTGTTTGATAACTTTTGCTTCATGTATTTTGAAGTTTTATATTTGGGTGCATGTAGATTGAGGATTGTGATGTCTTCCCATGAGGATAACTTCTTTATAAAATGTCTCTTTATGTCATCACCTCTAGTGTTGTTTCTTGACTTCAAGTCTGTAATGTTTGATAGTAGTTATCATAAAATGTGAAAGATGTCACATTTTGCTCTTCTTACAAGTTAATTTTGTCTATCACAGTTTCATGAATGCTGAAAAGAAGACAAAGTTTCCTGAATCAGAGATAAAATTTTTTGCTCATAGTCATAGCAGTAATCAGAATATCAGAATTTTTATTGCTTTATTTCTGAAATCTCAGTTTCTGAAGGACATTTAATTCTACTGGACACCAGTGATATTTTAGTGTACTCAAGTTACTCATGCTCTGTGAATTTAGGGAAATCTCTGTGAATCAAAGGTTCAATTCATACAATGATTTTACTTCAGGTGCTAAAGGGAGAAATACATTCCTTACAAAGGCAAAATATTTACTCCATTTGGACTTCGCATAGATTTGGGGGGCTTTCTGTCAATTGTCAAAAATGATCACCTTTGTCAGGTGTCATAGATTTTTTTCTTCATTCAATTTTCTATTAATTTTTGTTATTAGCTTTACATAATTAATAATACCTCCAATTTCTGAACATTTTTGGGTTTATGCAATATCACTTAGTTTGTTTCTTATTAAAATTACCTTTTACAGACACTTGTTACTATTCTTAACTTTTCTAAACTCTTTTTTTCACTCTAAAAATTTGTCATTGGCATTATCTATTTGTATTTGTCTGCTGTCTATTTTATTCTTTACCATTTTTGGGTGATTTTACAGGTAGATCATAGTTAAATTGTGTATCTTTTTTCCCTTTTATATAACCTGAATTCACCCCATTATTTTCATTTTTTTCTACTCGGTTTTAGATATATTTCTAGTAATCATCAGTTAGCTGGATATATTAGAAGTCCTAATTAAGTTTGTTTATAATTTGGGTTAAACCATTCTCATTGTTTATTATTCACATTTATTGCCAACAACATTTCCTAATGTTAATACTTCAGTGATTCATGATTTTGTATTTTATATTCCAGTTTTCATTTGATCATCTTTGTCCCTACAGACTCTACTTGGATAGTCATGTGATGAGGGGCTGGCAATCACTGGTAGGTTAAAAGGTCATATTGTTTTAGGTGAGTGTATTGAATGAAAGTTACTGTTTGACAACATCACTGTTTTTTTTTGTTGTTGTTGTTGTTGTTTCCCAAATTTCTAGTGTAAATATTTCTGTTCGGAGTAAAACCCTCTTTACTTTATGCTTGGCTTTGAGAGTAGGAGGTGTAAGTGAATCTCTGACCGCTTTTCCTGAGTCACTATAGGGGGTAACTCTGCTTATGTCTTCAGAGCTCCTTTGCTCAGAATGTATCATTACTGGTCGCGTTCAAACAAGCGATATCCTCAAGGGACACTGCAATATGGCAGCATTAAAAGTGCTCAACTGCACAGAACATGCTGTGAAGCATCCTCAACTATTGTTTCACTATCTGTTGCAGATTTATTCTGTGCTCTGAAGCACTAAGTATTCATCCCAGTTTTGAGCTATGATATATATATATATCATACCTTATCTATATGTATATAGAAAGAAAGCTATGCTGTATATATATTATATATAAAACATATATATATATGTATATATATATTTCAAGACTATTGCATGAATTGATAATACTGATGTTGAATGTGGTTAATCTACCCTCTTAAAGCCAGATTCCTCAAACATTACCCCATTTATATATATGATGGCTCAGTTATTCATTAATGAAATTAGATGCTTCTACTAAATACTTCGTTTTATATTGGTTAGTACAGTTTGAGCCCCTTGTCCTAAAGACTACTGAGTACTCATTAGGCATTCTCTCATGCAGCAGCACTATAACTCATTGAGCTTTCTCGATAATGTAGCTATGCTACTTTTTAAGAAGTCACAACTCATCCTTAATTTTTAGCTTTTAGCAGACTGGTGCATGAAATGTAATGTCATCTGTGATTAGCTACTTTTTGTGCATAAAAACAAAAAATTCTTAGCTATTCCTGAAGAGAAAGCACATTTGAGGACTGATTTAGGAGATTTGTTCATACTTATCCTCTATCACCAGTTTCTTTGGGAAATAATCTTGTAACTCACAGATACATTTAGGTCTGTGTATAATAAAGTCTTTGTTTTGGAGTTGTCTGTTTCGTTCCCAAAATCTACTCTCTAGAAAATAAATCAATTCATTTTTCTTAGTTTTTTATTTAAAGAAAAAAACACATTCTTACATAATTTTTTCAGTTATCTCTCTTTTCAATCATTGGACTCAAGAGGTTTATGAAAGCCTTACAGTGAAAGATAGTATTGCATAGACTAGAAACACATGCATGCCTTGCTTAACACGGACTGAAGTGTTGACAGTTGTGGTAGGTGCAGTTATATTAAATTTAGTCAGGTATTGATATGGTTTAAGTTCAAAAGATCCAGCTGTATTTAATTTAAATTTAACCAGCAAAAAGTCAAATATTTTCAAGTGGATTGACAGTTTTAAAGTAGAGGTTTATTAATAGGGCAATTAAATTGATTGTCAGGCTAATATGAAGGAAAAGCAAACGAAGGTGCAAACGGGAAAGAAGTATAGAAGGAACATTCATTTTGAAAGTCTGACAGCTTCAGAAAGCAATGTTCATAGATTATAAGATTAAATGATCCTAGTCAAGAGTTTAAATCGGAGGCACAAGTTGAATCTCTAAACAGCTATTTATAGACAAGTGCATTCTAAATAGACAGTCACATCCTATATAAATGCTTTTGCATGGAAAAATTTGCTCCTTTATATTTATGAAGAAGTATTTGGCATTAAGAAAAAAGAAAAGCATAGGTATAGGTAGTAGTGTGTGGCACAGTGTGTGGCAGACCCATCCTTTCTTGCCTTTCCCACTAAGACAGCTAGTCACAGACTGTCATCCTTCCACTGAACAGCCTCCCTAAGACTCCTGGGTCTGTATTACTGTTATGCTCCGTTTTTCCAGTTGGTATGTGCATAGTAATGTCTTGTCTCTGTATACACACAGATAAACATATATAAAATACAGATATTTATATGTTTTCTTTGTGACTGTATAGACTACTTTCTTTACTTACCAGTCCCATGTATTTGGTCTCATTCAGGCAAGGTTGGATACAGTTAAATGTTTTTAAGCTTCAATTGATTCTAGCTACCTCTATAAAACAATATGCAAGAGCAGAGCAAAGTTAATAAATTAGAAAGTGTCTGGCCCCATAATTCTCATTCAGAGCTACTAGACTGAATAGTCTTAATTTTAACTTTATCTTCATTTGTGCTCACATCTCAATTATAAATGTAAATAAAATTTTTAGAAGATGCATTTTTTCTGCCTGTTACCCTTCTCAGCCACATAAAAATATAAGTCAAGTATCAGCTTAGCACCCACTCAGACATTTATTTACACATTACTGAGATGTTATAATTGAATGATTTTATGAAGCGAGGTTTAGATGGAAACATACTTGTGATAATCCAGCACCAGCTCAACTAGAAAAATGCATAGCTGCCTCCAATATTCTGACTTTTCTTTCATTTTCACCCAGTGCGGCCTATAGACACTTTCATCTTTCCTGAAAAATCTTTCTTGCTCATGCTTAATGCCAACATCTCTTCTGCTTCCTCCATCTTCTTATCTTCTTTCGGAAGGAAGTATTTGAGAGAACAATCTGTGTTTCTAAGAATATAAACCTTATATGTCCTGAAGATTTTGATTTCTAAAAGGCTTTTAATATATTTATTATGCTAAAGTGATTGTGTATGAATTTTGAATTACTTAAAAGACAACTCTATAATGAACCGATGATATATGCTTCAGTATCTCTTCTGGCATTGAGGTCAACTTCCACATGCCCAAGAAAAACAAGAGAATATCTTAGAGTTACTTAAAGTTGAAAGCAGGGAAAGTGATAGAAGGATTTAACTATTCCACAGTGAAAACAAAATGCAAACAGAGTAAACACTGTATTCACATTTCAAATATATTACTTGACTAGCTGTTTCTTTTGTGTGTTAATCAACTTACTGTTACTGTAACTAACTTCTGAGATAACTTATAAAGATAAAAGGGTTGTTTGTGACTCACAGATTGGAAGGCCCCAGTCTGTGGTCATTTTGTCCTGCTACTTCTGCACCTGTGGCCATGAAGCACATTGTGGCAACAATGTGTGTCAAAACTGTTTACCTCATGATGACAATGTGAGATACAGAGAGAAACACAGACAGAGAGAGAAAGAGAGACAGTGTGATGAATTTAGCAAATAAATTTCAAGCTTTTTTACAAGCAAAAAATTCAAGTGTACAATCCAAATGGAAAGTGAAAAGCAACCAGATTTATTAAAGATCATGGGGCGTGGTGCTCATGGCAAGTCCAGGCACGGAGAGACAAGTGGTGCTGGGGTAACAGGAGAGCAAATGCACTGCACACATATGAGGCTCTCAGAATGTAGAGGGTATGCGCCTCAGCCCAGGTGCCTTCCCTGAGTCTCTAGGTATAACTGACAGAGATGATTGACAGAGTGTTGAGTCATTTCAGGGGTTATCAACATGTGTAGTTGTCCAGAATTCACTTTGATTTTAATTACATGCATGGCATGTGGTACGTATTTATGAGCTCTTAATGAAGTTGGAGTTGGGTGAAGGTGACTCAGGTGAGGAAATCCAGCACACATATACTTAGAGCATCAGAGGTCACCTGAATTACTAGGTGATTTTCTACCTTCTTAGAACAATGCGAGGAAGGCTGGCAGATCCAGCATGCATGTGCCAGGAGCATCAGAGAAGATCCAACATACGTATGCCTGAAACATCAGAGTTCTCCTGGATTATTATGTGATTTTCCAGCCTCTTAGAACAGTGGGAGGAGGACTGGCCACAGTGTGCTGTTCTGAATCAAATGGGTGTAGAGCAATGATTCCCTCAGCCCCATTACTTCTAACTGTGCTAAGAGGAAAAGACCAGAGTATAACAGACCCTATTAAAGACCCGTCCACAATGACCCAGCACCTTCCACCAGGCTCTCTGTGTCTCACAGCTTCTTCCACTCCCAAAAATGCCACTCTGGGGAGCAAACTTTAACACATAGGGCTTTAGAGGGCTTTCCAGAGCCAAACTCTAATACTTTTATTAAATCTGAATGCTCCATATTAAATATAAGAATAGTAATAAACACCCAATGAACTATTGTTAGGTTTGTAATACTATAAAAATTTTACAATTGTGTCTTGATACAGTTTTAAATTTATTGGCCCCTAAAGGAGTTAGCCAATGCTTAAAATTAGATTGTTGCTAATTATTGTTAAATAATTGCAATTCATTATGCCCATTGGACTAAAATATGAAAGAATCAAGATGGAAGTAAGAGAAAAAAGTATCAGGAATATAAAATTAAACTCTGCTCTTCTGTTCCTAAACATAGCAGATGGTGAATATTCAGCAATGAAAATCATCCAATATTTTAATGTTTTAAATTGGAGCACATTGATTTTTTAATTCTGTTTATATTTAACTTTTTAATTATATATATATATATATATATATATATATATATATATATATATATGATACAAGCACAGGCAAAATGCTATCAATTTTTCATTGTATATATTAAACTTGTTTCTAAAATTATGTTAAGTCAACACTGTAGATTGATTAGAATTAACTTTATACAAAAAGGAGCTAGAACTTATGTAAGTCTGTGTAGATTCAACTAACAAAGTAAGACTTATTCTGAGAAATAGTAATTGTACAAATATGTGATGAATCAAACAGGAATTAAGAAGAATGAGAAGTGGAGAATTGAAGCATTATTTCCTGTCTTCTAAGGGTATAACTAATATCACAGATTTTTTCAGTATCAATAGATACAAATTGACGGTGTGTGAAATTTTATGTGCTTCTTACAGAAGAGCTTCAAAACTATATACAAATAAAAATTAACCTAAGACCTCTTTACAACTGAATCTGATGTAATTTTCCAGTCTTCTATAATAACTCATGTAAGTCAAAGAGGTGAATTCTTTAATTCATGAAATATTACTTTCATGATGTTAACCACATATTAAGGCCTAGATGGGTTACAGGAGCTAAGATTATTTTCAGTTTAAAAATGCATTATTTGGGGAAAAATGTTAAATTTCAAATGAAAGAGGAAACTGTTATCTATAAGCCTTTACAATTTGATGGGAAAATGGAAGCACCCTATAAGAATTTTTAAAACCAGAAATCAATTTCTTTTCCTGTTTTCATGAATGAAAGGACTATTTATGAAAAATGTCAGGGGATAATTTTCCAAATTATCTGAAATTATAGTGCAGATAAGTTTGCAAAATAAATGAATAATAAAAAAATGAGTATAACCAAGCTTCATTATGGCTTAGTTCCTAATGGCTCTTAAGTATATCAAAATTACATTATAGGAAGCCATAAAATTTCAGTAAAAACAGTGTGCAATCCTGTTTTAGTCATTGGAAAGTAATTTAATGTATGGAAGTTTCCTTTTTGAAATTCAATTTCAGTTGTAACCCAAACTTAATACAAGGTGTTTAAAAAAAAGTCTGTTGAGTTTCTCACCTCATTTGATACAACCTAATTTAACTTGGACCAAGCATCGCTTTAGCTCAGGTCTTTTCCATATCTTTTGAAAATTTATCAAACATAAGTGATAATAGAATTTCAGGGAGTATTAACTTCTTTCATGCCATTTTTTATTGGAAAATAATAGACAAATTACTTGGAAAATAAATTATTATTAAGAGGAAACCACTTTTAATTCACCTTCTCCTGAAGTAAGAAATTATTTCTTTTGAAGAGCAGTGAGTCTCTGGGAAACCTAGCTAAGTAAAAATTAATCCAGGAATTGAATTAGTCAACTCGAAGAGCTGACTGAGCAGCAACACTTTAAAGACAGCCTTAGAACTCAGCAACAATTACTGGTGATAAAGTAGAGTAGAGGTATTTCAGATTAGAGAAGGGAACAAAGAATGTAGAATTGAGGGTGTGAAAAGGAAATAAGGGGAAACAACTTCATAATGAATTGGTGAACTTTCGTTTCACTGTGATTAGACTTGATCAGATTTAGAACTAAACACTTGGTTAGCTAAAGCTTAAGAGTTGTCCGGATATTTTTTTCCAGTCAATTAGAAATATTTCTTTAGATGAGTCTACTATCTTGGAGAAGGAGAATCTATGAATATGACTTAAATTTTTGCAAATGAGAAAAATGAAAAGAATACAGAATTTCTTATAATATTTTGGCTATTGAACATAAATTACATTTTACTCAATTCAATGTTTTTAGATAACTGAATTTAACCAAAACCTTTCAATAAAGTGATTTATTTTATTTCAGGAACTGAAGAGCAATACATACTCAAGTACTGATTTTATTGTCATTCCTATAGAAAATAAAAAAAAATTTCTTCACAAATATCATAGTAGCACATAAACCTTGGTTACTGCTTTCATGTTTTTCAAAAGAGACCAAAGAAACATACCTATAATAGTTTAAACAAAAACTGTTATTTCATCAAAAGACTTGGAAAATACAACTCTATTATTCACAAGGTCCTTTGACTTATAGATATGTTTAGTTCTTTCTACATCAAAAATAGTTTTTAGCACTCTACATAAATAAATTGTTACACTGCTTATACCAAAAGAGCTAATAAGCTTTCCTAAAATTTTAATTTCATTCAGAGTTCTTAAACAAACATATCACCAAGAAGAAATTAATAAATGTAAGTTTACTTCTAAATATGTTTTATATGGCTTTGGAGTTTCTATATTAAGCTTTATGTTTCTGGATGAGATGCATATTTTGCTTATATGAAATATTTGAGTTTTAGTATGACATTATTTTGGTTTCTTCTGTTACAGAAATCATGAAATTTCCTTCTTTCATTCTTATGACTATCCACAATATTTTCCAATGCTTATTCTCTCATTTCCCCTTTTCCTCTCCTCTGTATGAAAACATAATTCATAATAATATAACACATTATTAGTAACATATATAGATGCTGATTGTTTTGATATTTAGTTTTTATATAATTAGGCCAATCTAAAGGATCGTCCTTGCTGGAGGAGTGTTGCATATATGATTGTTTTCCTTTCCCTATGGAGTTTTCACTTTCCTGAGGCAATGAGTACAACTGTTTTCATTTCAGATTATTTTTCTGTGCATTATTCACTCAATTCTAAAGTTCACTGTCTTAGCTACTTTTTCATTGTGGATATGTAATAACCTGACACCCACAACTCTTAGGAGAAAACGTTTATTTTGGCTCATAGTTTGTAGAAGTCTCAGTCCATAAATGGTTGACTCAGTCCATAAAAGGCAGAGTGCTATGGCAGAGAACGAATAGCTCGTGGTGTGGCAGACAGGAATCAGAGAGAGACATCAAGGGAGAGGAGACAGGGAGATGTCCCCTTGTGGGTTTCACAACTAATGACCCACCTCCTTGACCACACTTTACCTTCCAATATCACTTTTAGCTGTAAACTCATGAGTGAAACAATTCACTAATGAATATCACCTTCAAAAAGCCCCACCTTTGAGGGCATGAGCTGGGGTGGGGAGGGGCATCTAGGTATAACTCCTAACTCCTGGTCCTCCTAGGTCTAATTTATAAATGAGTTATAATTAGAGGAAAAGGAAAGGCAAAAACATCATGATCTGGCAGAGGATATAATTCCATATATGCTTACTCAATTGATCTATTTCTTTTTCTTTTTTTCTTCTTTTTTTTTTTTTATGGGTACCAAGGATCGAACTAATGATCAAGTGCTTGCAAGGCAGGTGCTTATGCCACTGAGCTAAATCCCCAACAATCTATTTCTTCTTTTATGGGAATTTTAGTAGTTTGTGACTTATGAAGCAGTATTATTCCATTTGATGGTATCAAATTTTTGTTCCTAACATTACTAACAATATTTCAATATGACTCTTACAAAGTGTATGGGATACATAGTAATGGTTCTTATTTAGTAATTTCTTTCTTCTGTCTTCTAGTTTAATTAGCCTGGCATGTGACTTATCAATTTCATTGGTCTCTTTAAACAACAAACTCATTCTGTTGATTTTTTCGCTATTGATTTCTAGTTTTCAGTTTAGTTGATTTCAACTCTAGTCCTCATTGTTTTCCTGCCTGCTTATTTGTGTTTAACTTACTCATTTTCAGATTCCTACTATAGAATCTCAGCTTATTGATTTTTTTTATCTTTCTTCTTCTCTAAAACTTATCCTTTAAGAACTGCTTTTATTTCACAAGATGTAATTTTACTTACATATGAATCAAAATATTTCTAACTTCCTCTTGAGACTTACTTTTGATTCATTTCTTTTGAAAAATATTATTTGATCTCCAAATACTTGAAGATTGTTCTGTTATCTTTCAGTTTGTTGCTTCCAATTTAATGCCTTTGTGGTTTCAGAGCATACTTTGTTTGATTTATATTATCTTAACGTATTAAGGTATGTTTATGCCCAGATGTAGCCTAATTTGCTGAATATTTTTCCCAAGTGAGTTTAAAGAATATATATGATGCTTTTGCTGCATGAATGATTATAGAAATCTCAATTAGATCAGATACACTGATAATGTTGCTTTGTTCAGTTATAGCCCTATTAATGTTTTTGTTTATTTGTTGGATTTGTCAATTTCTCATAGGCATTAAAATCTCTGATTTTAGTTATGAATTTATCTACTTTCCTTAATTTTTAACACTTTATTAAGTATATACTCATTATGTGTTACTGAGTTTTCTTAGTGTTTGACTATTATTTTTTGCTTTTTTACTCTTCATAATTTTTCTTTTTTCTAAAGTCAGAATTATCTTAAATCATTATAAATGTTCCCAGCTTTTTAAGTTTACTTAGGATGATAATTTTTTTTCAATCCCATTGTATTTAATCTTTCTGTCTGTATATTTAAAGTGTATTTCATGTAGACAATACAGAATTGGATTTTATGTGGGTTGTGTACTCTGAAAATCTATCCTTTAATTGATATATTTATGCCATTAATATTTAAAGAGATTAAATATATTGCAATTAATACATACCACACTTGTACCACTTTTATATTCACTGCCCATTTTCTTTTATTTTTCTTGCACTTTTTCTATACTTGGCCTGATTTTAATTATTTTATATTGCTCCATTTTATCTCTATTCTTATTTAGCTGAGGAAGTCTTCATTACTCCCTCACTTTTATTTTTGTAAATAATTACCTTAATTGCAAAGATTGACAATAGAAGTCTAATTTTATGGAAAAGTCAATTCTACTGAAAGACTTTTCAATATATCTAATAAGCCCTACCAAGGTTACATCGATGTTACACATTACTAAAAGTCAATTCACTGTACTGTGGGCTATACCGTAAAATGTCTGCACCATTCCACCCAGATTCCTTGAGCTAGAGATTAAACATTAACCAAGTTGACTCACGGAGCTGAACATCATACTAGCTCAATTGTCATATAAGCTATGCCACATTCTGCACTTATGCTTTTGGTTTTCTTTCTCCTTCGTAGTCTGAGGGTGTACTTTACTCTGTATATTTCATATAGTTTGAGGACAGAGGCCTGATGAAAATAAAAGTTCAACTCTTGTCACAAACACTTCATATGTGGTACTGCAGGTTTCACATTGCATCATATAAGGAAACCCATGATTTCTGTGTCCTTTACATTTGTAGGATAATTTTAAAATTCCAGGTTAGTATGTCTTGTCCTTTGAATGTATTAAACCTTTTCATGTATTCTTACTTACTCTTATGGCATTTAAAGAAAAAGTTGATATAATTCCTATAATTGCTCCCCTATATGTAAGATTTTACCCACCCTTCTTTTCAATTTTTCCATTTGCATTTTCCATTTTGCAGGTTAAATATATGCCAAAATAACATTTTCTTTCATTAGTAGATTTAGCTTGGATATTTATCAACTTTGGAATTTATCTGTTAAAAGATTCCTAGCACTATAGATATCAAACTATAGTGCTATCCATGTTAATTTTGGAAAATTATCTAAAATATTTATTCTGTTCTTTTTCTCTTTCTTCTCCTAGATATTATATACCATTTATACTGTATCCTTTGTAATTACTCATACCTTTTTTAATTACCCATGGTCATTGTATTCATTTCTTTCATACTTTTTCTCTTTGCTTTCCAGTTTAGGGAATTTCTATTGATATATTTTCAAGTACACTGGTCTTTCTTCTGCATCTATCATCTATTGGTGAGTCCATTAAAGGAAGGTTTAGGATTTATTGTAATGTTTTGACTCATATCATTCCTTTTGATTCTTAGATTGGCATCTCTCATTAATCTTTTTTGTTTGTTGCCTGCTTTCCCCTATAGGGTGCTCAGCATATTAACCACAGTTATTTTAAATTTGTAATCTTATAATTTTAAAATATCTTCCATATCACACAGTGATTCTATGCTTGGTTTTCTTTTATAGGTTTTTTTATGTGCATGTAAATTTTAGTGGACATGGTGTATAGGGTAAAAAATGATGTTTTATCTATGTGTTGCCTGTATTTATTGATTGCTGTATCTATAGTTACCAGGGGTAAATCTCCCTCCTGTGTCCTTGCTTCTGTCTCCCTTGTTGTATTTGGGTTTACCTGGAGACCCCTTTATGAAAAGAGCCTGGGGATTCTTTTAACTGTAGTCTCCTGCTATTAAACAGAAATTCAGTGGCTATTGTGGTAAGTCGTAGGGGTAAGGGAAGTATGTTTCAGTCTTATGTTTAGGTCTCAAGCCTTAATGTACTAGTGGCCTTGGGATTTCACTTCTAAAGCATGTGACTTCTGCATTCTTTTCCCTCTTAGGTGAGGCTGGAAGAATAGATAGGTTGCAACTGATGGTTTCCCTTGTCCTAGATTGATTAAGGCTTTGGAGAAAGAAAGTCGTTCAGTCTCCCCTATAATATTTTCTCTGATGGGGGCTGGGGGGGTTATTAGGATAACAAATGTCTTCCTCTCCCAATCTGAAGTTCAAGCTATTTTACACAGTTCCTTCATCCATTTACAGCATTTGTTGAGACTCCTGGAGGTGAAATACACCCAGTGTGCTTCCATCGCAAGACTGGGGCCTCAAATTTTTAAATTCTAAATCTTAGCACTGAATGCTTAGTAATTTGGCTGTTTAGTTTTAGTGTTCCTGGGCCTGGCATGCCTGGGTCTCCTTGGACTGCTGCTGTAGGCCTGCCCCTCAGCCCAGAATATCTGGGATGCCCCCGGCACAACTGAACTGCATTGGGCTGCCGCTGTGGGCCTGCTCCTTGGCCTGGCATGCCTGGTACACCTCTGACTGCTGCCACAGGCCCATCCCTTGAGGAACCCACCTGTCTCCTGGACCTAGTGTTGCAGTTGATCTTTTGATCCAGCCCCTTCTCACAGAACCTTAGACTACAGCAGATTACCATGCTGGCTGGATGGAGGACTCAGGAATCCCTCACCCAAAGAGAAGACCTCAGCAGGCTCCAGTCAGTGTGGTGAGTTTGCTGCCTAAAATAGAGGTCTGCAGTGCATAAATAGGAGTGGAAGTGAAACTCCATCCAATTGTAAGACCTTGGCTACCTGGCAGGAGAGTGGGTAACCCCCTCCCCCCCACAGAGAACATCAGACAGGTTGAGGAGTGTAACAATAAGGCCTCCCCCAACTTGGAGGAAATTAAAAGAGCTTATGAGACCTCCAGTGACACAGTAGGCACTCAGCTGACAGAAACACTGTAGACAGGAAGATCTGGTGACCTGCAACAACCTGAAGACATAGCAGTAGCAGGAACTAAGAGTTGATCTACATCAATACTTCTAGGCTATCTAGCCTATCTAGTATCTTTCTGGGCTTTCTAGCCCAGAAAGAATATAGGACCCATCCAATAGGCACGGTAGGAGGAACTCAGGTGACTGGCTTGCCACTTCATTGTGGTACCCAGCAATTAGACAAATATCAACTACACAGTAGGACCCTAAAATTCACACTAAGGACAGTTGAGACTGTTGGGATTGAAAGATCAGATATTTACCCAAAGGTGAAAATGACAAACCGAAAAGGCAAAATGCAATCTAAAACATCTGTTCCATCAGGAGCAGGTACAGGTGACATTGAAATAGAGGACTTTAAAACTCATACACCAGAAATCTCGGAAAAGATAGGAAATGAAGTAAAGAAACAAATCCATGAGGCTATAGAGGAACTCAAATTAGAAATAATGTCTTATGTAAAGACAGAAATAACAGCCTTAGTAAATGAGTTGCTCAACATAGCTAGAGAAGAAATAGATTAAAAAAATATAGGAGCATGGGAAATTGATTGAAACTTTGCATGAACAATGAAGAAACCAAGCAGAATCCATGAAACAAATTCAAAGATGTATCCAAGAAACAAAAATTCTATTGAAAGCTGGAAAAATAGTTTAAGTGAAGCTGAGGATAGAATTTCAGACCTTGAAGACAGGATCACAGATAGCAATCATGAAAGGGTAAAGCATATTAAAAATAAAGCAGCATAAAATGACAATCCAGCAGTTTCAAGATGATGCCAAGAGAAACAATATAAGACTCATAGGCATCAGTGAAGATGCAGGAGTCAGTGCAAATGACATAACTAAACTATTCACAGAAGTAATAGCAGAAAATCTCCAAAACATGGGGAAAAATCTGATATATGAATAAATGAGGCATATAGAATGCCAAACAGTCACAACCAACATAAATCTACACTCAGACATATAATAATTAATATCCCAGACATACAGCATAAAAACAGAATAATAAAAGCTGTTAGAGAAAAGAAACAACACCTGTCAAAGAAAGCCTATTAGAATCACAGCAGAATTTTCAGCACAAACCTTCAGGTTAAGACAAGCTTGGGGTGAAGTATTTCAAACCCTAAAAGAAAACAACTTTCAACCCAAACTGATGTAACCAGCAAAACTGTCTTTCAAATGTGATGGAGAAACAAGATACTTCCATGATAAAGAACAACTGAAGAAATTCATGTCCACCAAACCACTCCTAGAAAGCATACTGAAAGACATGCTAGATAGAGATAAAAATGACTACAATCTCCAGAACAGCAGAAAGAAATCACCAGGCTGGACAAGAAATTAAACAAGGGAGGAAAGCAAGAAACCAACAATAGGAACACAGCATGGCAAAGTCGAGCCAGTATATATCAGTGATATCTATAAATGTAAATGGGCTCAATTCACCTATGAAAAGAAACAGGTTGACAGAATGGATCAAGAAACACGATCCCACAATATGCTGTATACAAGAAACACATCTTACTAAAAAAGAAACTCATCGTCTAAAAGTCAAAGGATGCAAAATAGTATTCCATGCAACAGGAACCCAGAAAAAAGCAGGGGTAGCTATTCTGTTTACAGACAAAGTGAACTTCAAACCTAAAAGGATTAAAAGAAATAAATAAGGCCACTACATACTTGTAAGTGGAAAACTACAAGAGGAAGAATTAACAATTATAAATATATATGCACCAAATATAGGAGCACCTAACTATATAAGACAAATACTAATGGACATGAAAAACCAAATATACAAGAACACAATTGTAATAGGAGACCTTAACACCCCAGTGTCACGAAGAGATAGATCAACTAGACAAAAAATCAGCAAAGAAATAATAGAACTGAATCATACCTGTGAGAAAATGTACTTAGTGGATGTTTATAGAGTGTTCCACCCAACCACATCAGAATATACTTTCTTCTCATCTGCACATGGGACATTCTCCAAAATAGACCATCTACTAACCCATAAAGCATTATTAACTAAATGCAAAGGAAGAGAAATTATCCCATGCATAATATCTGATCATAGTGCACTGAAATTGGAACTCAATGGCAAAAGAACTGCAAAACCTGCATAAATACATGGAAATTAAATAACAACCTTCTGAATAACCAGTGAGTTACAGATGAAATTAAAGAAGAAATAAAACAATACCTACAATACAATGAAAATGTAGATACAACATACTGTAACCTATGGGATGCAATAAAAGCAATCCTACAAGAGAAATATATACCAATAAATAGTCACATCAAGGAAATGGAATGAACACAGATAAATAAACTAATGCTCCATCTCAAGCTTCTAGTAAAGAAAGAGCAAGTCAAACCCAAAACTCTTAGTAGAGAGGAACTTGTAAAGATTAGAGCAGAAATTAATGCAATTGAAACTAAAAAAATACAAAGAATTAATGAATCAAAGTACTGCTTTTTTGAGAGAATAAACAAAATTGATAAACCCTTGGCCAACTTTATCAAGAAAAAGAAACAAAAAACTCTAATGCATGCAATAAGGACTGAAAGAAGGAAATTACTACAGATCCCATGGAAATTCAAAAGATCATGAACACCTACTTAGAAAATCTCTACTCACATAGAGTGGAAAATACAGAGGAAATGGACAGGTTGCTTGGAACATATGAACTACCAAAGCTCAATTGAGAAGATGTAACAATTTTGAATAACCCAATATCAGTTACTAAAATCGAAAATGTGATCACAAATTTACCAATAAAGAAAAGCCCAGGTCCTGATGGATTCATGGCTGAATTCTATAAGAAATTTAGAGAAGATTTAATGCCAATACTCCTTAAACTCTTCAATGAAATTGAAAAAGAAGCAGTCTTCTCTAACTCATTCTTGGAGGCAAGTATCACACTGATACCAAAACCAGAGAAAGACCCAACAAAAAAGGAGAACTATAGACCAATCTCACTAATGAACATTGATGCAAAGATCCTCAAGAAAATATCCTCAAGACAAACAGATTGCAGCAAATCATCAAGAAGTTTATACACCATGACCAAGTGGGATTTATTCCAGGAATGCAGGGATGGTTCAACATATGCAAATCAATAAATGTAATACACCACATCAACAGAGCCAAAAACAAAAACCACATGATCATCTCAATCGATGCAGAAAAAGCTTTCAATAAAATCCAACACCTTTTCATGATAAAAACCCTACAGAAACTCGAAATAGGTGGTAGGTACCTAATCTCATAAATACCATCTATGACAAACCAACAGCCAACATTATACTAAATGGAAAAAACCTGAAAGCCTTTACTCTAAAATCAGGAACAAGACAAGGATGTCCACTATCACCACTCCTTTTCAATATAATTCTGGAAATATTAACCAGAGCAATCACACTAGAGGGATAAATAAAAGGAATAAAAATTGGAAAAGAAGTTAAATTGTCATTATTTGCAGATGACATGATACTCTACATAGAAGGCCACAAAATCTCCATTAAATGACTACTAGAAGTAATAAATTCAGCAGTGTAGATGAATACAGTCAACACTCAAAAGTCAATAGCATTCCTGCACACAAACAAAAAATCCATGAGAGAGAAATTATGGAAATATCATCTTTCACAATAGTATCTAAAAAAATTAAATACTTAGTAATTAACCTAACCAAGAATGTTAAAGATCTATATGCTGAAATTATGCTAAAAAAGGAGATTGAAGAGGATCTTAGAAAATGGAAGGATATTCCTTGCTCTTGACTAGGAAGAACCAACATTGTGAAAACTGCCATACTCCCAAAACTGTTATACAGATTCAATGCAATCCCAATCAAAATACCATTAACATACCTTACAGATTTAGAGAAAATATTCTTACAATTCATATGGAAACAGAAGAAACCTAAAGTAGCAAAGGTGATCCTGGGCAACAAAGACAAGACAGGAGGCATCTCAATTCTTGGCTTGAAACTATACTACAAAGCCTTGGCAATAAAATCAGCATGGTACTGGCAAAGCAATAGCCCTGAGCATCAATGGAAGAGATTAGAAGATGCAAACACTACTGCAAAGACACTCAGCCACCTTATATTTGACAGAAGGGCTAAATATGTTCACTGGAAAAAAGATAGCCTCTTTAATAAATGGTGTTGAAAAAATTGCCTCTCCCCATGCCAAAGACTGAAAACAGACCTATATCTATCACCATACACTAAACTAAAGTCAAAATGCATCAAAGATCTAAATATTAAAAAAGTAACACTAAATCTACTGGAGGACAAGTTAGGTAGAAATCTTGGAGACATAGGGTAGGGAGAGAATTCATGAATAAAACACAAACAGCATGTGAATTACCTCAAAGAATTAACAACTGGCACCTCATATTACTAAAAAGTTTTTGCACTTCAAAAGAAATCACCAACAGAGTGAAAAGAAAACCCAGAGAATGGAAAGAATCTTAGCCAACAATCCCTCAGACAAAGGATTTATATCAAGAACATATAAAGAATTAAAAAACATCAAGCCCCCAAATTCAAAGACCCTCTCCAAAAATGGGCATCAGAGATGAACACACAGTTCTAAGATGAAGATATACAAATGGCAAATAAATATAAGAAGAAGTGTTCACCATCACTGGTCATTCGAGAAATGCAAATTAAAACAGCATTGAGATTTCATCCCACCCCAGAAAGAATGGCTGCACCAAGATAACAACTGATAACAAATGTTGGTATGGATGAGGGGAAAAAGGAACACTGCTCCACTGTTGGTGGTAGTACAGACTGGTGCAACCACTTTGGAAGTCAGTATGGAGATTTTAGAAGACTAAGATTGAAAGTTCCATTCAATCCAGCTAATCCTTTCCTGGGTATTTTCCCAGAAAAATTGAAAATGTCCTGGTGATATATGTGCACCCATGTTCACAGCAGCACAGTTTGTGACAGCTAAATCTTAGAAACAACCAAAATGCCCATCAACCAGAGAGTGGATTAAAAAAATGTGATATTTTTATACAATGGAATACTACTCAGCTATAAAAAATGATGATCTTGAGGCCTTTATAAGTAAATGGAGGCAACTTGAGAATATCCTCATTAGTGAAATAAATAAGACTCACATTAGTAAATATTACATTGTCTCTCTAGTGTAAAACATAATAAGAACTGACAGAATAATGGGATCCAAAAAATATAATAGATATTGTAAAAGTGAAAGAGAAGGAAAGTGCTCTAAAGGATATGTCATGTATAGTGTGTAAGATAGATAACCATATTACTAAATTTCTGTTAGATCATTGAACATAATGGTTTGCACTATCAATAATGAGTGTCTAACCACTTTTTATGCTTTGATTTTGTAACTTTAACAACTATTGTTAAGATGACAATATGTAATGTATCAACTAGCAATTCTATGATGTTAATTTTTTTGAATTCTCTATTACTCTACCTTTTTGCTCTTTTTTTCTATTGTTTTTTAAATTTTCTTTTCTTTCTTTCTTTAAATAAAAAATTGGAAAACAAATTTTAGTGTTCCTATTGGTACCATCTGAAATGCAGGGCATTTTCTCTGGGACTTCTGCTCCTGCTGTGCTGGGATTCTCTGTATTTCCTAACCTTCAATTTCTTAATTTTCTATGAGCTTAGTTCTTTGGTGAATTCAGAGGGCTAATCTTTAGTTTGCTCATAGAATTTCTTTTTGTGATTTTCACTTTGTTTAAAATTGGAGTGACAATGTCAAAATATCTTACATGTCAGAACATAAATTGAAAATTGACTTGATATTTTAAATATATTTTCTCTCTATTCCTTTGCTGGAGCTTATGAAGGAGCAAAAGTATATTTTGCATTCTCTTCATGCCTACGTTATCTGATACTATCACTTTATACTGCCCTTAGTCCCTCTTGGTTTCTTCTCCCTGGATTATTTTCCCCCTTCCCAATCTTATTTTCCCCCCAATCTCTCTAAGTTTTTGTTTTCAATCACAAATTATATTTGAATATACAATAACACTACATAAAAGAGGCATCATAAACATATAGTTTCCTGCTCTTTATCAGATGCAACATATAATAATTGGGTAAAGCCTTATTGATATTTTTTGCTGCAAATTCATGACACGTTACTGGCAGTCAGTATTTAAAGTATCAATTCAGTTTACTCAATTATAAATAATAGTTTAATATATAGGAATACTATAAATAGTTAAATGTTTCTTGAACAACAATTATCTCATCTGATTTTAAATATGATACCAATATTACATATTGATATTCAGAATTTTTTATCTTTCTGAAGTAGAGTTTCATTATGTTATTCAGGCTGACTGTGAACTCACTTTGGAGCCCAGGCTGGCCTCAAACTCACAGCAATCCCTCTGCCTCAGCTCCTGGGTGCTGGAATTACAGGTGTGCTCCACCATATCTGGAGATATTTAGAATCTTGAAAGGAAAATAGATGTTCCACAAATACAGAGAGGACAAATTGTGATAGGATAAAAAGAGGCTGCAATACTATTAATGGGTAAGAAAAGAAATGTTTTATTACTCTTACAGTCCACAAAGGAAAAATTTATAAAGATGAAACCATGTGAACTAGAAATTTAATGATAAAGATAAGCTCATTAAAGAGACAAGCAGGTCGGGAATGTCTATCAATGAAAAAAAAAGATTTAGGAAAACCAATATGATGAAACAGATTTTAAAGAAATATCATTTGTTGGTTTTATTGGTGAAAAATGTTGTTGGATGCTATATTGGAGTACAGTTGTAAATTTTCTTTCTTAGGAGTTCAAAGCTATAATATAATAGACAATAAAAGTTCAAATTTAATCAGTTTTGGTATAAGCATTGTTCTACTTCATTTTAGGATAGCAGATATAAGTGCAGCATAATAACCAGATAGAAGGAGGGAGGACCAGAAAGAATAAAAGACACAGAGTCAAACCTATTCCCAAACCTAGAGTAATAACCAGACTCTGGATTGACCAATAGAATTAAGTGTGGTATGGAACAAGGAAGGGGAAAGAAAATGGGCCTGAGATGTAATTCTAGTCTGGAATTAGGAAGGGTCTGCAGTCAGTTGAGTGTGGTAGATATGACCCAGGTGAAACACAACGAAATGTTCTGATTTTCCTGTTACGCTTAAGTAAACGGTAGGGCACTAACGAGACTGAACTGCAGAAGGGAAAAGGTCCGTGGGGTTCAGCGGCATAGAGAATCCGTTGGTTCAAATATTGTTATCATCAAAAGAGAACTAGAGAGCCAATAAATAACCGGAAAAGTAGCTTGGGAACCAGGACACCATAAAAAGAAATATTTCCTCCTTTCCTGTAGCTCTTGAATGATGTTAATCAGCGACAAACTAATGGTTTTTCCTAAAGCCGTTAAATAAAGAAAATGTTCTGGAACTTACGTTTCATTATCTAACATTCTATTGCCTATGCAACACTATTAATGGATAAATCTCCTTTATTTGGTTTTATTTCCTCCAGAAGCTAGCAGAATGTCTGGCACAAGTCTGTTTCATAAATACTCTGCTTCATAAATATTTACACATATTTGACTGAATCAAAATGCAATAAATTTTTCAATGAAAATAGCCATCAGAAGAGGATAATGAAAGAAAATGTGGGTCTTGGTGGTAGTTAGTGTCGATTAAGGGTGTGAACTTCAAAGTGGTACTCCACCAGGCGAGAGAGTGCTGCTGCCCCACCTGGCAGCCAGGGTACAAAAAGGAGGTTTACGTCTAAATTCTCCAACTGGACTGCTAATAGAATCACATACAATTCGCTTGGAAGTTCACTTTCCCGCTTTATTGATCACACAGAATGAACCAAAATCTTTGAATACTGTAGTTTGTATTTATGCAACTAACCCAACAACGATCCACAACTTGGATTAGTTTGTTCAAAGAAGTTAGGAAAGGCGCCATGACATTCTGGTAAATATATTTGGTGATGATGAATAAAATATTGTTCTGCAAGTGTATTTTCTGCAGCATTTGTCACTCTTCCCCGTGCTCCTCCACCATCTCCAAGAGAAAGACAGGGCACACCTATATCAAGTGCTAGCCATGCCACTTGGCAGGTCATTAGGGACCAGGTTTAGAAAAGCCCTGGATACGGGTATTTGGGTAGGTAGCTAATTAGTTATGGTGATGTCTAAATTTGGAGCAGAAATCTCAGCAAGGTTAATGTGATGTTGAATCAGGAAATACTAACCCAATGCTTTTCAAAAGTTACTTTTACAGCAGTTGAGATTGATTGAATTGTTAGGGAGTAATGCTCACCACAACAAATTCTTGGATTAAAAGGTCTTCTCAGTTGGGTCTGTAGGACCTGAAATTTTCATCTTAGCTGGTTGCCTTAAATCTCAGTTTTAATTTCAAAGTAACACATTTGGATGGAACTGAGAGAATAATATTTTGCTGTTTTAATTAAATAAATATTTCTTTTAATAGTCTAGAAAGTAAAATGACTTTGCAATAATTATTAGAGAAAAAAGATAATTTCAATAAAAAGTTTTTAGAACCAGGATACAATTATGAAAGGAATAATTTGCTATGAAATATCTGTCATACAAAAGGATGACAGTTTTTAAACCAGTTTAGGCAGAACAAATCTTTGACTAAATATTGACAAGTTTAGTACAGCATCAATGGAACTAGGTCATTTTTCTCCTTAGTTCATTGTTATTATTATTTGTGCACTTGTACTATTTTCTACAAAAATGAAAAAATCCCAGCCTAAATAAATGGCTTATCTCCATATTTTGGAGGGCTGAATATTACTCAAATTATCTTCATTGTGTCCTACTGGCCACAGATCAGTTATTAGTTGTCAACTATGAAAGTATGACCTCACAAATTATGACATTTAAAAGAATTCTGATTTATTTGTTTAAAAATGCTTTTCCAATCATTATAAAAATAAGGTCAATTGATCTAAGACTTGAATGTTAATCTTATATCATTATATTCGCACATGCTAATATTTATATCTACTTAATTGCTAACGTACTAAAGTCTTTAGGGCTTGAAATTATCCTTAGAAAAACAGAAAAATATGAGGATTAAGATCTTAATGAACTTATGGCCCATTTTTATGCAAAATAAATAGTCATTTCAGAATGCCAAAATTTGTTTTGTTTTATAAAAATATTTATATCACACATCAGTATTTTTGTGCCAAAAAATAATCCTATTAAATTGATTTAAATATTTTCTTTGTGCTTGTCTCAGGATTTGCTATCAGTACATTTATACTAATAATGAAGAACAGATTGAATTTTTTTATTCAATAAATCACATTTCTAGTCCCCAAAAGTTGGCATAATTATAGGATATTAAATCTTTGTGAAATATCACAGAAGTTATGGAGATTAGATTTTATATCACAACCAAGAACACAAGTCTCACTTATCTATACTATTATCCCCATTACATACACTCATTTAATCTTGATTGCATATGTAAAAGTTTAGAAGAGAAAAGCACATTTAATGGGCATACAATAATATAAGTATGAATATTCACTTTTTTGCATTTATAGTTTATGGTAGATTTTTGTCTTTTCTTGAATTACCCTAACAAGTTCGTTCTGAACATTAGAATCTGAGTATAAATGGGGTATATAGAGATAAAAATCTTATGGCTATGATTATTTTTATCATTCCTCTATATTATAGATCTCTAAGCAAAAAACATAGGATTTACAAGAGAAAAATGAATTTCTAGAACTATTATCACAAGAAAAATATTAGTAACTTCAGTTTATGTTATTGTCTTAGAGGTGGCATTTACTTACAATGAAAAGTACCCTAAGACCTGAAGTGTCACCAGGTATAAGTAACAGTAACTAATATAGTTACATTGCTAAATACAGTTATTTCACTGTTTTTATAGACAACTTATTTCAGGTATATGTATTGTTAGTCATCCCCTACTTTGGACATAATTTCTTATAACTGTAAAGGCAAAGCAATAAATGAATTAAACATTACTCAAGATACTATAAAAATCAAATCAACAACTTTTTAGAAGCTAAATCTATGATAAACAACATTAAGTAATATTATTCATGATATTACTCAAAGAAAAAGTTCAGTTCTTTCTGTAGAGAGTACTGGATCTCTACCTTCCCTTTATTCCCATTCTCTTTTCACTTATTAGCTATAGAAATATAAACTAACTTAAATATCAAGAAATTTTAAATTCTAGCATATTGCTTTTCAAACAGTGCTTGTCAACAAAGAAATAAATAAGTGATTTAAAATCAATAATAAATCCAAATATGTTGTTTCTCATCACTAGTATCATTGCTTATTTTATAACCAAAAGAATATGATAAAATCAGATGTGTTAAAAGTTATAAAGTACTAAAATATGTACATTATTTTAAATGTAATTATTATTATATGTGAAACATAATTGCAAACATTGGAAAATAAACATTGAAATTTGTAGGGAAAATGTAAATATAATATTGAGAAGCATATTGCAAAACTGGCTGAAAGTTAATACTATTTATTAAAGGATCAAATTAGATCATATACAGATTTCCAAGGGATAACAGGGATATAATTGCTAATCTATATTGTGCTATCATTTATCAACCCCTAAATCCATTATTCAGTGGCATATCTTTAATCCTTGTTTCTTTTTCAATTTATGGATATATTATCAGGAAAAATCATACTTTTCTGGCCTTGCCCTCATCTGCTCTGTTGGGATTTTAATACAGCATTGTACATTGAAGTTGTCTACTATTCCAATTTATCTTGAAGTCTTCCACCATTACTGAAGTCCAAAGAAGCTACCATATTGCCAGGAGCTGCCAAGGACACCGCTATGGTAACTACTGTAGCCTGCCAATATTTTCTTAAGATTGTAGGTGCTTAGGGATGGCCATTCTTATGTTTGTGCCAAACATAAGAATGTTTGTAGTATCCTGATCACTGTAGTAGATATTTCTCTCATTATTCATTTTGATTTTGGGTAAAAGCACCTAAGTTTTCAGCATTGATGAAAATCTCATTGCTTGTAAATAAAATTTTCTGCTCTATCTTTCAGGCATGGATTTCTTTAGTCCTGACCAAAGAGCAGCATGGGTGCGATGGTTTATATAAATGTTTCTGAGCGACAGAAGTAGGAAAGCTGAGAGACTCGCTCCTTAGGGTGGCATGTTGGGAAATGGTGCAGTTTTCCACCTGAAGTTTCACAGGTGTTTCTCAGGTCATTGGTGCGCATTTGAGGGAGGCAGTGGGACTGCGTTTCCTTCCTATTCTCTATTGATTTATGGCAAGGAGCCTTCGTCACACTGTACTCTCTGGTGAGGAGCCACCTCGGGCTCAGCTCAAGCCATCATGGACTGAAATGTCCAAAATTATGAATCAAAATAAGTCTGTTCTCTAAATAAGATGATTAGTTCTGACACTTTTTATAAGGGCAGAAAGCTAATTTTAAAAATGGATCAATAGATACTAAGTCATATTTCAGGATCACAGGCTTTTCATTGGTGAAATTTTAGTTTTCATCTCTTTCTCTAGATCATATTTTCTCAGGGACTATCTCAGTTTCTGTATGAACAGGGGCCCAGCAGACCCTTGGGACTGGTGCTGGATATGCCAGCACATTTTGTGTTCTGTAGTGAACTGAGATGACATGCAGTTCATTACGTATAAAATGCTTTGAAAAACTCAAATCAAATTAAGAAAATTTCTCAATTCCCGATGATGAATGTATTAATTGTACATCATAAAC